>VALG01013068.1:0-20266 GCA_009835305.1 Ipomoea purpurea
TCTAGCGCCTTATGCGACATTGATTTTTTTTTTTTTTTTAATATTATTGTCTTTATTAGAAGGTAGTATTTGTTCTATACGTACTTTCTCTATCTATTGTACTCCAAAGAGTCAAGAATCAAGACCACACACCGGAGTTCGATCCTATAACATTCCCTCAAGAGAGCCACATATGTGTCATCTGAGCACAAGATGCTTCACAGTCTAATTTGACTTAGAGTTCTTTAACATGACACATCCTTTATTATAGAGTCGAATCAACTGACATTGTGATTGCATTAACAATACACTCTAAATATTTCAAATTATTCGTTAAATTAATAAGCGATAGTTGAGAAAATAACCGATTTGGTCCCTCGACTATGAGGATTTCACCAATTTGGTTCTCAACTACCAAAATTACTCAATTTGGTCCTCGACTATGACATTTTTACCTGATTTGATCCTAAGTGTTATTTTCAAGTCAAACCTAAAGGGCAATTTTGAGGTTTAAAAAAGTATCTTCCTTCTTCTTCCCTAAATCTAAGTCGTTGTTTTTATATAGATAGGTTATTTGTTTTCGATAACAGTCGCAGCTTCAATATGCAACAAAAGTGCCTTGAATCATCTTCATCCAGCTATAATAATCGAATGATGTTCAAAAATTTACTGGTTTGTGCCAACATCACTTTCATCCAGCTATAAGCATCTCCATTTTCGAACATCATTCGATTCTTATAGCTGATGAAAATGATTCACTGCACTTTGGTTGCATATTGAAGTTGCGACTGCTATCGAAAATAACCTATCTATATAAACAAATGAAATAAGAAAGAAGATATTTTTTTTAAATCCAAAATTGTCTTTTAGGTTTGACCTGAAAATAATACCTAGGACCAAATCAGGAAAAAAATGTCATAATCGAGGATCAAATTGAATAATTTTGGTGGTCGAGAACTAAATTGGTAAAATCCTCATAGTCGATGGACCAAATCGGTAATTTTCTCTGCGATAATTAAAAGTGAAACTTTAAATATTTTTCGAATTAAAAAAAAAATTAAATTAGGTGTGCCACGTAGATGTGTTGTCTGTTAAATGAACTATCGAACCTGTATTTCACCGTCTACTAGGTCCCTCAACAATGTTCAACATTAAATTGTTTGTGTTCACACGTTATCCATGTACACACCGGCACGTACTACTCCGTATTCACCCCATTTCTCCACATTTTTATTTCTATTTTTGTTAAAAAATAATTTAAAACGTTTAAATGTTCGTAATAATTACTATAGTCAAAACTTAAAAAATTTATATTTTTTTATTTTTATTTAAATAAAAGAGGACAACCTAACAACCTAGCAATTCGATTGCTAATGACATAGGGAACATGTTCGTTCGCCATGTCAAGAGATCAGCTAATCAAGTGGTTCATGTGTTAGCACGGACAACTAATTTTACGTATGGCTCTAGCTTGTGGACTGAGGTCCCACCTCTGTGTATCTCTGCTATGTTGAATCATTAATGAAGTTTTTACGTTTTGTTCAAAAAAAAAAAAAAAACTAGAAATAGTAGCGATCTTCCTCATTTGAGGAACATTTGTAGCTTGTTACAACTTCTTAAGAGGTAAAATAAGGGATTGGAAATCTCAAACATGTTGTATAGAGTCAATTCGTTGCTTTATTTTATTTGCTCTTGTTCAATAAATATGTTTTATTTAGACCGTGTTTAGTAACATAGTTAGCTTATCAGTCATTCTTTCGTATTTAATTTCATAGCTATCTCAAAATCACACCCAAAAATGAGTTAACAAAAACCATTTCCTCTCGGCATTCGATAATTTAGTGCCAAAATTATTATTTATTTTCTATAATTTAATCAACACGATCTAAAAAAACTAACATGACAATGACTTATATATTATATTTATATATAATATATATATATATATATATATATATATAATATTATATATATATATCATAAGAAATTAAAAAATACTATATTTATTCTTGAGTTGAGTTTGGTGAGTGGTGAGTGTGATGACTTATATATTTCAAATATATGTCAGCTATTTTCAAATGTACTGTAAAATATTTAGAAATGCACAATATAATTACAACGACACTACATTTTTTTAAAAAATTTTTAACCATTGACCATCTTAAATGGTTAACCAAAATTTTGACTCAATCTAAAAAACTAACGTGACGTAATGACATATATTTATCATATGCAAGAAAAACATTATTTATATTTATTATTGAGTTGAGTTCGGTGAGTGTGTGTGAATTATATATTCCAAATACAATATATTATCAGTTATCTGCGAATGTACTATAAAACATTTCTAAATATATAATCGTAATTACAAAAATAACATAGTATTTTAAAAAAAAATTAACACACTCATCATTTAAGATGAACGAATGAAATTAGTTTACTCAATTTTCACGGGAAATCTAATTCTCATTTGAACTTGTTTATATTATATATATATATTATATAATATATATATATATATATATATTATGGGGGGGGGGGGGGCAATCTAATCATGGTCTACTAAACATGGTTCGTTTTGGTAGACTACGTTTTAGTATATGGGTATATTGTGTCGTATTTTAATTAATTAGTTATAGCAATTGTTTTGTGTACACATGTACAAAAAACGTTGTAATGCACACAGGTACGATTGAGATTCGATTTCAAATTTATTATTTTAAATTATTATGTAGCAATTTATATACAATTTTGCGATTTGTAAAAAATATTATAAAGCCAACGTAATAAATTAATGGTTTCGTAAACTACTTCCATGCAAGTTTTTGATTGCAGGTATACCAGTCACGGACCCATAAATTAAATTAAATCCACCTCAGATCGGCAAAATTGAAAATTCTACCTTGCAACTTTGCAACCATACATTAAATTTGGTTGAAACTTGATTCAAGTTCTGTTATGGATGTCTACAATTTAAAGAGTATGTTGTATTAATGTTCACATACTTATTTTACTTTTGTCTATTCCTTTTTTCTTTTTTTAAATTGTGAAGAGAAAAACCTGCCGTTACAGTTTGAGGGTGTGCACCGGATAAACTTAGTCATGTGTAATAGTCTACAATTGGGTAAATCTTGTATGACAGGTCTGATAAGAAGGTATTGGTAAGAATGAAACTAGATACTTTTAAGTACGAGAATCATGTTCTACCTACTTAGTCACTTATTTTTGAAAGTGTTGATAAGTTAAGGTGGTGTATGAATATCGGGAAAGTGAGGTTTTGAAGGACTTGTCGAGTATTTAAATAGGACATCTTCAATGTTACTTTTCATTTCTCCTTTTATATCATTCAACAAAAAAAAAAAAAAAACAAAAAAAAACAAGAGGAAAACAGAACATCTATACTCTGTCTAGTCTCTCTCAATTAGTGTTGTTAATTTTCCACTCTTATATAATTTATAATTTATGAACTATTATACAATTTAAATTTATGAACTATTATACAAGCAAAATCTATTCAAAACATAAATTTAAATAATTGATTACAATTTTTCTCGTCAATCAAACAAAATTGTATTTAGATTTCAATGAACCAAAATATATTTTTATTTTTGAATAATTAAAAACCCAAAAATTTTGTTATATAAATGTATTAGTGTCTCTGAGGAAATTTTTTTGAAGGAGTAGTATTGATCCAAGGAATTTAATAAGTGGGAAGATGCAACTTATTTTATGAAGTAGCAATGGCGACAATTTATTCAAGTAGCTAGTCAAGTTGGTAGAAGACTTGATACTTGATAGCAAAGCTTGAAGTGAAAGGTGCAAGGTCCGAATCTCATTCATAACAAATTTAAAAGAGCAGCAAAAGTGTTAGCAATGTGATGAAAAAGAGCAAGACGTGCTGGAGAAAGAGCCATGGATGCTAGAAGAAGAAATGGCATCCGCATAAGGATAGGAAGAAGGTGGTGGAGAAAGAGCCATGGATGCTAGAAGAAAAATGGCATCCGCATAAGGATAGGAAGAAGGTGGTGCGGCACGATAAAAAATTTTAAAAAGTCTGTTCAACTCCCCTTCTAAACTTTTTAGATATAGAACCTACATATTTTTCCGAAGGTGAAGAATTTTTGTTGGCAGCTGGCATCTACCTATCTCCCTACACATGATAGTTCTGCAATCTAGAAATGTTGAATGCTCTCTGAATTGCCACATGTGTAGTTGTGTGCAGAGTCGGCTCTCTCATCTGTTTGTCTATTGCGCAGAAGCAGCTCGGCTTTGAACAAGCTGGGAATGTCGCATATAAGTGGCTATGCTGGTAATAGTATAAGTGATTGGTTTTTTTGGGCTATAAATTTGCTAGATGTTGACTATATGCCTAAGTTTGTTATGACTTGTTGGAGTGTATGGTGCAGCAGGAATGATATAGTGTGTGGAAGGGTGTTGGCTTTGATCTGAATGTTATGTTACATAAGGCGTTGGTGTTGGAGGAGTGCGAACGAGAGGACGCCGAACACACATGAGCACATGAACGAGGTGTCTTGGACCAAACTTGCGCATGGGAAGATTAAGTTGAACACAGATGCGGCATTGAGGCAGGAGAATAATGAGATAGGCGTTGGCTGGTCCTGAAAGATGATAATGGAAATTTTCTTGCTGCCAGGAACATGAGAATTCCAGGGGTTTTTATGGCAAAGGAAGCTGAGGCACTTAGCATACGGGAGGCTTTAAGCTGGCTGAAGAATACTGGGATGGGCTGTGTTGATGTGAAAACGGACTGTCAAACTATTTTTAATGTTGTTCGTTCGCCATCTTTTATCTCTGCTTTTGGTTTTTTAGTTGAGGACATTAAAAATTTGGCATATGAGATTGTTGATGTTGAATTCCACTGTGTGAAGCGATCTGCAAATAGTGCCGCCCATAATGTTGTTAGGGAGGCCTTTTCTGTGACAGGTTGCGGAGAATGGCTTGATTCTCCACCATCTTTTCTTGTGAACATTCTTGCTCATGATTTAATGAATTAATTTTTCATCTTCAAAAAAAAATGTAGGTTGATAAGGATTAAGGAATACAATAGGCACCAACTACCATGTAGTGAGAATAGCATCTCGGTTACCATTCTAAATATGTGATTATAAGTTTGAACTTTGGTAGTGAAAGTTTAGATTCTTTATTTTAATAATAATAAAAAGGAATACAATAGGCATGTGAGGGTGGAATAATCCACGTACATTGTTGTCCAATAATCACGTACACTGATTAAGGAAGAATCCCAATCCTGTAAGTGTAACTGTGTAAGCATATATCATTTGCCTATCACGTGATCTTCTATCACAAACATATATGCCCCTATTACTCTATTAGGCTATAATCCTATCGCCTAATCACACTTAGCGCCACCCTAATCCCTATGACCCTACTGCATATTAACCACCCTTAATCAACCTTTATTGAGAACATTCAGCTTAAACGGCTGACATTGTATATAGTACTACCATAAATAAATATTCTTTTCCTAGGTTCCAAATTATAAACAAAGTATGCTTTTAACATAAAATAATATTATTTTCTTCTCCTAATATTATTTAATATATTAATGATGGACACCTAATATGTAGCAATAAAATTATTTATATTACTACGCAATAATAAGGTTGATACTAATGCATACTAGGCCTCTGCTCAAACCCTTTACGACAGGTTGGGTCAGGTCGCTTTAAGGTCAGTAATGCTCGAGAATAACTCCTCTCAACGACACACTCGAATACCGAGTAAGTACGCGATATGTACAGTAACGAGATAGGAGAATACCCCCTATCAGGATCATTAACAAATGTTCACTTTTAATGTACTGAATGTTTATTATTCATGTAATATATTAAAAATGAATTACAATAAACTAAAATCAAACATATATGTTAATGATTCACTTTGTAATATAGATTATGATTCACGGTATAATGATTAGTTGCCTAGCTAGCTAACATTTGGATATATCAACTACCTCCAACCCCAAAATCCCCACCCACCCACCCATTCCATGTTTCATTGTCTTTTAATTATTGAGGAATATTAATTTTCGCTAAATGATCGAGCCTATTATAGCTTGCTCCGAAATTTGTGATTATGCGCCATGCATGGACTTTAATTTGGCTCCATAAGCCGCTTTACATTACATGCCAATGACCTATATGTCAATATATATATATATATATATATATATTTAAATACTTAGGTGAAATCAACTTCGGACTAATCCTAAATGCATAGAATCACATCCCTAAATCACAAGTAACTTAATTAGTACACTGATTATATCCTAATCTTCATGCATATATGTGCACAAGGGATAATCCACATGCACCTGACAAGGAATATACTCTGACATACTGACATGTACTTACGGAACACCAATTCAGACTCGACTCCACTATCAGTAGAGGTCTATTCCCGATCTAAGAAGAGCACAAACCAACTGTACCCGATCCGGAAGCTAGGCAGCCGAGCGGCTTAGCGAGCTTCCGCTCTTAACCCATTGTGCTCGGCCCTGAGCTAGGTGACCGGGTCAGTGTCCCGAGCCCATAGTATAAGCCTTTGAAGAGGTATGTTGAGAACCGAACCGATAGTATAAGCCTTTGAAGAGGTATGTTGATAACCAAACCCATTAACTATTGCTAGATAGATATCATTCGACACATGCGTGCTTGCACTTCTCTAGCCCCGAGACTACCGAATGCATAGAGGACATGCCGGTCTCCTGGGTATGTATCCCCTCCTTTCTCCTATAGTACCCCGCTAGACGCTTAAGAATGAGACTTTTGAGCTTTTTCTCTGGAGCTAGTTAGCATTTATGAACCGAAACGTCCGGCTTTCGATCATAGTAACCCGAGCCACATTTCCAACTACATTACTCAATAATATATGAATATGTATACTTGGCAGAATTTACCGCATCAACACCTTCCATCATCCTCCGATCAGTCTTTTTTCCCATTCATGTTTTAAGTGAGATTGAAGCCCGTAGTGCCGCCATCAATCGTGAAATCAATCAGGCGACGAACCATTAAGTCTCAGGGGCACCTATATCAATATTTTAATATTCAGTTTGATGCCTCAAAAGGGATGGACAAGTGAATGAAATATATATGATAATTGATAGTGTACACATGTAAAAGTGCATTATAAATCATGAGTGCACACTCAGTTATTGACGGATGCACTATCAAACATTTCAAATGCACCATCATAATTACAAAATTGTCACTATATTTTTTTCTTAATTTTCAACATTTGATAATCTTAAATTATTAAAAGAGATTAATCTGCATGCATATTCTCACGGAACTACTTAATTCTCTCTCTATATATATAAGAACAAAAGAAAACATGAGAAAAGAAAGCCAGATCATAGGACCATCTTATGTATGATGGTGCATGTGTTTCCAGGTCTTATGCATTATGCTATGCTTGTTACGTTGTAGCTCTCACTGGATTCTCAATATATACATTAATTATAAGTGATGATAGATGTGTGGCAGCGATTAACCATTATGATGGTATTTGATAGGGTGTCAACGTGTCACGTATAATATGATTTTATTTATGGAATGTGTAACGCAACCAACGTAACAATATTCAAAATTGAAGGATTTTGTAATTAAATAATATAAGTGCCACTCCACATGCTCTTCTTCATTGTTTGGTCTATCTGTATCAACGTTTACTTACACTGCTCCCATGTGATGACACTTTGTTCCTTGTTTGGTTTCCATCTCCATTATCTCTCTGTTTTTTTTTTTTTTTTTTTTCCAATTTTTTCTCTTATAATTATCATTGATGGAATCTTAATTACATTGTTGCATTTCCGAATTTTCAATATATATCTAATCGAAAAACATAATAAGTGTGAATGAATGTCAATATTCTTCACTTATGTCATTTTTTCCATTAAGGGGTCCGTTTGGAAACCAGGAAAATGACTTCTGGAAAAATGAGTCATTTTTCGGAAAACATTTTCCTTTCCGGTGTTTGGTTGCATTCTGGAAAACTGTTTTTTGTGTTTTGGTTCATTTTCTGGAAAGTGGTAAGAATTGTATAATTTAAACATTTTAATTATTTTATTTAGAATATTACACATGTTAATTAAATATAATAATATAATATTAATTTAAATATAATAAAATAGCTAAGTTTTTCAACAAAAAAAAAACTAATAATATATAAAATAATTTAATGGTGGTTGGTGGTGGTATGGTATCGGTGTTATTGTTATATATTAATTATAATAATATAATAATAAAATAACAACAACACAACAACATATAATAATAATATAATAAATAATAATAATAATAATAATATAATTGGTGGTAGTAATGACGTGGGTGGGTATGACGTGCGGTGTGGTGGCAGTGGTATGTTGTGATGGTGGTGGTGGTGGTATGGTCGTGGTGTGTGGCGTGGTATGGTCCGTGCGAGCGCGACGGTTGGTTGCGGTAGTATGGTGGTCGTGGCGGCGGCGGCATTAGTGGTGGGTGGTGTACGGTGGGTAGTATGGCGATGGTGTGGTGGTGGTGGCCGGTTGGCGGCGACGGTGGTTGCGGTGTTATGGTGTGGCGGCGGCGGGCGGTGTGATGAACGGTGGGTGTGGTGCGACGGCGGTGGTATGTGTGGTAGTGTGGCCGGCGAAGGTATGCGGTGGTATGGTGGTGGTGGTTGGCGGTGGTATGGTGTGGGCGGCTGCGGTGGCGGCGGTGGTGGCGGTGTATGGGGTGTGGACACGGTGGTATGGTGTGGTGGGGCGTGGTATGCGGTGGTGATGCGGCGAACGGTGGTATTTGGTAGTGGTGGTGGGGGGTTATATGTGTTGATGATGTTGGTGTACAAAGTTGGAAAATGACTTCCCCCCGAAAAAAAGAAGGAGGAAGTCATCTTTTCCATACAGAATTGACTTCCTTTTCCATTGACTTTTCCACTCCCATTTTCCTTATGACCAGTCATTTCTCAACGTAACCAAAACACCAAAAACCCGGAAAATGACTTCCAGAAGTCATTTTCCGGGTTCCAAACACACCCTAAGTTTTCTGATACATTATGCTATAAAAGTTGTACTATAACAATATTTTGGACAAATATATTCCTACCGTTATAACTTTCGTTATCTTTTCCACTATTATTAACATACAGATGCATTTCCCACTATTGTTACTATACAGATGCATCTACCATATATTTTCTCTTCTCTTCTTCTTTCTTCTTCTTCTCTTCTTCTTTCTTTCTTTCTCTTCTTCTTCTCTTCAATAATAATGATATTATATAATAATAAAATATAATAATACATATAATAATATACATAATATATTGGAGTCTGATGTTAGTATTCCTAAAATTAATGCAAATTTATATAAATATATTTTACATTATTATTAGTTATATTTACAATAATTTAAACATCTAGAATCTAAATAAATTTAAATTTTATAAATAATTTTTAATATTGGTGAACCTATGTTTTGTGCATTGCGCATAAAAAATACTAGTACATTAATTCATACCTAGATCATATTGAAATGAGAATTAAAACCATGAGAATTTAAGACTAATATCCTTGTGATGAGAGATGCGGAGCGCTCTCGGTCGAAATTCGGTATTCTGTGCCAATTTGAATCGTGTGCATCGAGCGTTAGCTAAGCGCGGGGTGGTTGTCGTGCCCAACGTAGGGCCCGTCCTCACCCAATTAGGCCAAGGTATAGCAAACCGCCGTTCATTTAGGATGATCAATAACTAGAAATTATGAAAAGATAAATTTAACTTCCAAAAAAAAAAAATTAAAAATGCTATGACATTTTCGAAAGTATGACAATGCATTTGAAAACTTTGATTAGTGCAGTGTGGATAAGTAATAATGCACACACATGAGTGCAATATTATAGATCTTGAGTACATTGTCAGTTATCTGCGAAATGCACTATCAAGTGTTTTCAAATGTATCGTCGTAATTACAGAAATATCATCACTTTAAGATGGATGGAATGGATGGATAAAATTAGTACGATGGCACGTTTTCTCATGAGGCTACTGGTTTTATTTACATGGGGGGGGGGGGGGAATTAAATATTTTTTTTTTTTTTAAAGGTCAAATATTTGTGTTTGGATTTATGTATATGGTAACTAGCCCTAAGAAATGGCTCAATATAATCCAAGATTGGGTTTGATGAAGTGGCCCATTCATTGGAAGGCCCAAATTACATAGATGATATTTTCCATGCCAAATAGGTCTATTGGGCTTGTTGTTCATTTACATATTAGTTGTTTATGTTTAATTTGGATACAAATTGCTTCTTAAAAAATAAGGTTCAAATTTACCATTGAACGTAACCTGAAAATGCAATTAGACTACTAAATAAAAAAAAAGTATAATTAGGTCACTGAACACTTTAAATGTATGCAATTTCACCTGATAGCAGGTTATCATTAATTTTATCTTGCTTACATGGCAGCTGAGTTGACATATTTAATAATTTTTAATAAATTTTAATAATAATTTTTATTTGAAAAAAAAAAACAACGGGGTGGCCGCCATCGTTTTATTTATTTTTTTGATTTTTTTTTTAATTTAATGTTTTTTTCAATTTTTAATGTATTATTAAAAATTATTATTAAAATTATTTAAAAATTATTTAAAATGTCAACTCAGCTGTCACGTAAGTAGGTAATATGCTAAAATTGATGGTAACATGCTATCCGGTGAAATTGCATACATTTGGAGTATTCAGTGTCCTAATTACACGTTTTTGAGTGTTGAGTAACTTAATTGCACCCTTTTTTTTTTTCGTCCAGTGACCTAATTATCACAAAAAGATTTTTGCAATTCTTTCTTTTCAATTTTCATGCATAAAATAGACTTGGGAATGTATGCTTGCAAGTTGCAACTCACCTTGACCTATGTGTCACAATATTTGGGCTAACCCAACACAATTTAAGCAATGAGGGAGTAACATGTCACTCCTCTGTATAATTTAGGTTAGATACTTTTATATAAAAATTAAATATGAATAATTACTTAATTTAGTACGACATGTTACCGTGTTAGCTCATGAGACTTAGGTTGACCTTGCTTTCATTATTAATGATTTTTATGAATTTTGTTTCTTCTAGTTGACTTGATAATTTACCTGACACATGTTTTAACAAAATTTTAGCAATCTGTCTTGCTTGTACTTTCAATTTTTTCAAAGAAACTTCACTTCATTTATTTCTTGTTGCATTTGAATTGCTGTTCATAAATTTCTTGTTGTTTAGTGAAGACTAATAATTACACATAATATTATCAGGCAATAATATAGCTTTTGCTTGCCATTCTAACATTGATGTTGAAAAAGAATGAACTTTACCTAAACAACACTACCTAAAATATAAATTGTTGTTATTATGATAGAACCAAAAAATGGAACATTACACATAATTATTTACAAACACCTTCAATTTTCAGTCAAGGGTCCATTTGGAAGCATGAAAATGATTTATGGAAAATGTTTTCTGGAAAATGAGTCATTTTTTGAAAAACATTTTCATTTCCGGTGTTTGATTGCATTCTAGAAAATTATTTTTGTGTGTTTGGTTCATTAAATAATAGAATTGTATAATTAGAACATTTTACTTTTTTATTTAAATATTACAACATGTATACCATAATATATACATAATTAATATTAATTTTAAATATAATAAAAAATAGCTAAATATTTCTTTTAAAAAAAACTAATAATATATCAAAATATTAATGGTGGGACTGGTGGTGGTGGTGGTGTAGTGGTATGGTGGTGGTGGTGGGGTGTCGGTGGTATGAATGGTGATGGTGGCGGCGGTGGTTGGTGGTAGTAGTGGTATGGTGTTGATGATGATTGGTGTAAAAGTTGGAAAATGTTTCTCCAAAAAAAGAGAAGTAATTTTCCTCCAAAACAAGCTTATTTTCCAAAGTTTTTCCGTTGACTTGATTTTCCATGCACACCCAAACACTGAAAACTTAAAAAATAATTTGCAAACTCATTTTCCAGGTTTCCAAACACACCCCAAATTCATCGCATAAAGCCGTTGTAATGCAATTTAACTGTTATATAAAAATAAAGTTTATGCAAGATATATTATTAAATAAAATGATTATAGCCGAAAAAGAGGCATGACTTATATAGCCTTTTATTGGAAAGAGGTGCAATGTGAACCAAAAATGACAACAACCAAAATAAAAAAGTTTGCAAAAATAAAAAAAAAAAAAAAAAGAGAAAGAACATTGAATCTGATCTGATCTGATCTACCAACAACCTATTTCTGGCCTATAAATGAAGAGACAAATCAAGCTTTTGACTCTTGTTGCTACAATCTGTGTGGTTACTAACACCTAAGAAACCACCCTGCAAGGTACATTCTTCTTCACCAAACCCATGCTCATCATCATCACCTTCATACAAGTAACGGTTACTATTCACCAAGCAGCTGCCGCGGTACTCGAACCTGGGCGCCGCCGCCGCTGCGCCGCCGGCCGCCGACACAAACCGGCCGGGGTACTGGCAGAGCGCGGCGGAATGGGCAGAGATGTAGAGCGGCGGAGGGTGGTGGCTGAACAGGCCGAGAGGGTGGTGGTTGGGGGGCGAAAACCAGTGAGGAGGTTTGATGAGGAATGAAGAAAGAGAGTTGATTAAGGCATATTCATGGGGGTTTGCCCTTTTGTTCTTCCTCGCTGCACTTCTCTCCTTCTTGTGGGCATTTTGATGGCCTCCCCAATGCCTGTGAGCTGTGGAATTTTCTTGAACAGTATAAGCATGGGAATGATCTTGTTCCATCTTCTCCATTTTGGGTTTGGTTTTCCATTCAAGAAAACTATCACTTCTTCTCTCTCTTTTAAGCCTCAAAAGATAATTGGTTTACTTTCTCTTATATAGGTTAGAAGTAGAAAGAAGAGAAGGATGATATGATCTCAATCTTTCTTGTTGGAACAGAGGATTCTTGGACTTTAAATAGGAAGAAAGAGGGCAGGAGATGATGAGATATTTAGGGGACAGGATTGTCTCTTTGCTTTATCTCTAAAGATTTTCTTTAAAGACTCTACAACTTTTGACCTTTAAAAGCTTTTATGGGCATTTCTAGAAGTGTTTAAATGATTTGGGAAACATAAAAACTTGTTGATAAAATTTGACTATAAAATGTGAAATTTTTTGTTTCAAGAATCTCACACTTGACCCCGACAAGATTGTAGAGATATAAATAATAATAATGATCAATATTTCATTAGATAAGAGGTTCAGTATTCAGTGACACATCTGGGCTTTACATCTACTGTTATAATCTGTTACTGAAAAAGGTAGAGATGTAAAGAATCGAATCCAATATTTTACTATTGAAACGTAATACTACCTGCTATATGCAAGTATAAATAAATAAATTTCGCTTTTTAACGTAATAGTAAACCGGGTTTAATTTCGACACTTTGAGAGCATAACTACCAATTAAATTATATTAGAAACCAAAAAATTGATATTTAAATTATAAGAGGTAATATAATAATCTTATATTGTGACATAAAGTCTAAATAAATCATTAAAAAGAATTTTATTATCTTAAATTGATGGTTTGACATGCATGTTGTGTGTAATGTAAAATTTGGGCAAAGAATGTATGTACATATGGAGGGCAGAGAAGGGAACAGAAGTTGAGAGAGTTCTTGAAGTTGGGCATAATAAGGAGTTATGTTGTGGTCAGAAGAAAAGCAGAAGTAGAAGAGATAGTTGCAGATCAGAAGTTGAGAAAGTGGGTTGGGAAATGTGAAGAGAAGAGGTGAGTGTATATGAAGAATTATTAAAAAGTGTGCAAGAGTGGGGGGTGGGGGGTGGGGGGTAGTATGGGCTTGAATTGGCTTTGGAACAGATGCAGAAGAGATAAGAGAGGAGATGAGTGGGGGAATTGGAATTGAAGATGATGATGATGATGATGGTTTCATTTGACAGTTCATCTATCTGCAGGTTTCATGACTGCACTTGTTTGTGCAGGTGGCTTTTACTCCATTCATGCTTTCATTGCATGCAGAATCAATGGGATGTCAAACTAGTTAATGCAAGAATTAGTATTGGGAAACCTCAATTAATTTTTTTAGGTTAGAGCACGAGGTTTCCTAAGTAGGTCCTAACTGTAAGAGGCACTTTTAAATCGGTTCGGCCCAATTAAGGGGTAAACCGGTAAAGTGTTGGCCACTAATTTTCATTCACACCGGTTCGGCCCAATTAAGGGGTAAACCGGTAAAGTGTTGGCCACTAATTTTCATTCACACCGGTTCGGCCCAATTAAGGGGTAAACCGGTAATTTTCAAACCGATTCGGCCCAATTAAGGGGTAAACCAGTAAAGTGCTGGCCAGATTGGATTTCCATACGAGAGGGGGGTTTCGAACTCCTGATCTCTCTTAAGGGAGAAGAATACAGGTCAGACTAAGGCCAGATTGGATTTCCATAACTCCCGATCTCTCTTAAGGAGAAGAGTACAGGCTAGACTAATTTCCATTCGCACCGGTTCGGGCCAATACGAGAGGGGGGTTCGAACTCCCGATCTCTCTTAAGGGAGAAGAGTACACGACCACTCACGCCAACAAAGCTGGTCCAGATTTGATTTCCATACGAGAGCGGGGTTCGAACTCCCGATCTCTCTTAAGGGAGAAGAGTACACGACCACTACTCAGGCCAACGAAGTTGGGACAAGAGTACATGATCACTCACGCCAACAAAGCTGGTTTGGTCATCTTAGATTGATTTACCTCATTGTAGCTCTTTGCTAGTAATTGGAGATAATATTCATGAACTTTCATGGTTTGAGTTGATGAGGTATATATATCGAACAACTTAGATTGATTTACCACATTTTAGTTCTTTGTTAGTTAAAGTCACCAGTCAGCTTCACCCAAAATGCACATTTTGAATTTATTCTTTGTAGGCTAGAGTCACAAGACAAACTTCACTTACATAGAAAGAGATTATGGACAGTTAAATATAATAATTTTTTTTGGATAATTCAATAATAAAAGAACACAACTGAAACTTAAAATCTTAATTACCAAATTAACAACCCAACCAACTTGATTACCATTATTCCTAAACTCAAACCTTTTAGTTTGTTTGAATATGTATTTTGTTTGAGCTAAAAGTGGAGGCTGGAGAAAGTAAAAATGGTGCTGCAGGTGATAATAAATAAGGGTTATGGGGGGCAAACCGCCACTAGTCCTGCTGGGATTTGGGTAATCTGACAAGTGCACCGCCAAAGGCCATGCATTGCATGCAACTTGTCAACTTTCGCCCATTGGCTGCATGCATGCATGCGGCCGGAATCCACACATTGCACCAAAACCCATTATATTAGTGGCTTGTGGTCCTTCCTTCCTTCCCTGCTCGCCTGCCACTTAACCCACTACAATCCTTACCCCCCACACAGATCTCAACTCAACTGATTAATCAATTCAATTAAGTTAATAATTTAATTTCGCTGATAAATCTGAAGAAGTACGTGCAAAGTTCGATCCCGCCTAAAAGTAGAGTGTAAGTGAAATTACATTATAAACACAATATGTGCAAGTAAAGCAAAACGAAAAGAAAAGACAAGCTACTGAAAATCTGGCTATTTTTGTCCAACTTAACATGATCAGTTATTGGTCAGGAAATGGGTTTTCTACGAACATTCTAATTAACCCAAAATAATGATCTGAAAAATGGTCATCAAAATTTCCCTCCAATATTCCGTCCATTATCGACCAATATCATTACCAGTTTGTAACGAACAGTTGTGATTTTTTAAAATTATCGACCAATATCGTTACCAGTTTTTTCGAGACATTGGATGGGATGAGTATTTTAATATGTAGACCGGCAATGGGGTACCTCTCCCACCCACGTGGACCAATGCCTAATGAACAACTGCAACTCACTGCCACGCCTTGCCTCCATCTGCCCAATTCCAGTCTGTATCATATGGTTTCTGCCTTTCTGCACAATGGAAAATGCTCCGACTACTCCCATGTCCTATAGCTTGTCATATATATTATTTACATTCAAGTAAAAACGCATCTTAAAATACAAACTTGTGGACAATTTTGATGCCGTCGGATGGTGGTATTGGACGGTCCTGATTTTCCTGCTACGCGTTGTGTGCTTGTAAGTATGTTAATGTGTGCACGAGTCTTGATGGATGGTTGTGATTTTTCCTCCTCCGCGTTGTGTGCATGTAAGTATGTTAATGTGTGCACGAGCTCAAGTTTATTTTAAGGGGGTTGTATTTTGAAGGGGGTTTGTATTCGACATGCAACCCTTTATATAATATATAAATATATAATGCATACCGTATATATATATATATATAATATCTATATTGGTGTCAATCAATATTTACTGGTATAAACTTAAAAGCTTATTATTATTTTTTGTGATATCGGGTAGCCATGGATACTGATAAGGCACCTTAATTAGATTTTCATATAAATACACATGCACAAGAAGATATTTTAAAGTAATAATAAAAAATTTAAGAACACACTACAAAAATATGGGTTAGTAACGATACCGGCAAACCAGCAAGATCACAACAAACAAAGCGAAGGGGATGCCTTATTAGCTTGCAGCCCAATATGGGGTCGATATCGTTTGAGGCAAGTCAATCTGCATAACAATTGTTTATGGGTGATCATGGTTAATAATAGAGTAGACTTGGTCCTTATACTCATAACTCTACTATATACAGCACTCAATAAATGACAAAGGACAACTCTACTATATATATACAGCACTCAGTAAATGACAAAGGACAACTCTACTATATACCGCACTCAGTAAATGACAAATGACAACTCTACTATATACCGCCACTCAATAAATGACAATGACAACTCTACTATATACAACACTCCCGTAAATGACAAAGGAAAACTCTACTATATTACAACACTCAGTAAATGACAAAAGGACAACTTACTAATACCAGCACTCAGTAAATGACAAAAAGACAACTCTGTACTATTAAACACTCAATAATGACAAAGACGACTAGCTACTAATATACGCACTTCAGTAAATGACAAAGGAAAAAGACTACTATATACAACACTCAGTAAATGCAAAGGACAACTCTGCACCTATATTACAAGGCACTCAGTAAATTTTGACAAAGACAACTCTACTATATACAACACTCAGTAAATGACAAAAGACACTATACTTAGTATAAGACTCAGTAAATGACAAAGGACAAACTCTAGCACTCATAAATGACAAAGATAACTCTACTATATATAACACTCAGTAAATGACAAAGGTGAATCTGCAGTCCTGTCACAATCTTCTTAATAGCAACTAAAGAATCTGCCTGCAGTTACACAGATATGACAGTTATCTTAATTTGATTAAAGAAATAATTTGAAGTAAAGAATTGTGACCTCATTTTTTTTAAGATTAATCAATAAAATTTTAATACCTCATGTCTATATTTTATTGGTTATAAAAAATTATTTAATTTAATTTGTATATGGTAGACTAAATCATATGCATGATATTGTATGAATAAAGTGATTTAAACGAAGTTGAAAGATTATCTTCATATAATCTATATTGTAAAATAAATAATGCATGATATTAAAAGTTTAATTTTTATTTTGTGCCGGGTGGATATCGGGGGTGACCATGGATTTTTGTAAGCCACTTTATTCAGATTTTTCATATGAATCCACATGCACAAGAGAAATATTAATGTAATAATCCGTAATAAAAAATTTTTAGGAAAAAAAAAAAAAAATAAATAAAAATAAGAACATATACAAAAATATGATTCCAGTAACACCCACAAGACTAGCAAGTTCAACAAAAACAACGAAAATGAACCAGTTTTAAGCTTGCAGCCCCATTATGGGGTACGGTCAATATCGCTTGAGGCAAGTCATCAGTACATAGCTTTGTCTCTTGGTGTATCATGGGTTAACTATAGAGGGTCAGCTTGGTCCTTATACTCACAAACATCTACTTTATATCGTATTCATAAAAAGATACAAGGTAAATATATTCATAAAGGAATAAAGGTGATCTGCAGGTCCTGTCACAGATTTCTTTAGTAACAACTAAAGGAATCTGTCTGGTCTGCAGTTACACAAGCAAATAAATTTATTAAAGAAATAATTAAAAGTAAAAGAATTGTGACTCTCTTTTTTTTTTTTGGATTGATCATAAAATTTTATTACCTTATGTCTATCATTTTATTGGTATAAAGATTAATATTTAATTGTATATTGTTAAAATAAATCATGGCCATGAATATTTTAATGAATAAAGTGAATAGACTTGAAGTTGAAAGAAATTATCCTTTGCATATAATCTATTATTAATTTTTTGGGTTATTAAAAATTAATATTTAATTTCCAACATTACACAGAGAACATAGTATAATACTAAAACTAATAAGCTGTTGGAGTTGGGATGTCGATTTGGTTGAGTCTCATACTACTCAAAAAGGGAGTTTTAGGTGATAGTTGTTTTACACTTGTTGGTGTTGTCTTTTGTCATTGCAAAGGATTGAATCAATTGATTTGTTGGGGGAGAATGGCAGTAAAGCTGCTGCTATTTAATTTCAACTACCTTGATAATGGTGAGATGGGAGATGAGTTTCCCAACAAGGGGAAGGCAACTCCACTCATCAGTTTAGTAGGAAGAAAAATGAGTTTTTTTTCCACTTTATGAGTTAATATTCAAAATGTCATCGATTATAGGGATTTTTTTTCAATTTTGTTCTAACGATTTTGGTGGACATCAATATAGTCTAAACTCTTTGTATTTTTGCTCTATTAATCATCTTTTATTATCTTCTGTCAAATTGGTGTTAAATAAAGGTATACTTTAGTATCTCCAATATTAGGCCTCTGTTTTTTTTTTTTTTTTAGGCTACAATATTGGCCTCTCTTTACTCTTAGACCTGCGAAGTGTGGAAATGGTCTCTTTCTTGTTATCGAACTACTTCAGAATTACTTCAGACCTCCGAATCAAATTATATTCGCAGGTTTGAGAGTAATTCATAAAAGAAGAGAGGGATTCGACTTCATAGTCTAGGAGGTAAATAGATGCCAATATTGAAATCTACTGAAATTGTCCATTTATTTAAACTTAAATTTGACGTACGGAGTATAAAATGAGGACTGAATTGAGCACAAAACACAAAAGTCTGAGATACCATGGGTCCAGAGTCGTTTTTAAGACGTGAAATTGGAAAAAAAAAATCGACTATAGTCGATGACCTTTTAGATATTAACCACTTTTAATCTTACATAAGACTATGAATAATTTCACATGGCATTTGGTCTTTGACATTACTTTTTTCATTTATTTGGTCCGATTTTTAAAATTTTGCCATATTTGGCCTAACGACTTTTAAAACCTTGTCACATTTGATATTCTTGCCTAATTCTGGTTACTGTTGACCAAATTTGTATCTTCTGTTATTGAACAATGATACATAATATTTTCCAAGTGACTTAACTTGAAAGGATAAGGTTATCAATTTCTATTGCATTTTTCAACAAAAAAATCGTAGTCACGGTGACATCGGGTGATCGTAAATTAGGGCGGCATGACAAAGTGACAAGGTTTTAAAAAAGTTTCTAGAACCAAATATGAAAAAATAAAAAATAGCAGAGACCCAAATGTAAAATGATCCGCATAATCATGGATCAAAAAGTGGAAAAAACTCAAAAAAAAAAAATAAAAAAAATCTTAATTTGGGTTTAATGGGGAGTAAAATAAATAAATGTTGAACTTACTTTGTTAATAACGTGTGGGGATTAAGTCTAAGTATGATACGAGCTTAAAGGTGTCTCCTAACAGTTAGGAGTCTACTCAGAGACACCTCGTGGTTAAAAATAATAATAATAATAATGTTACGGAAGATTGACAATACATCATAAATTCTCATTTCACGGATGGAAAAATAGAAAATTCCGACCCACCGAAAATATCTTTAAATCAAGTCCGAAAGCAAAAATGAGTCGGAAATAGCAACAAAGGTTTACCGGATACCAAAAGCGGTCGGAACGAAGACTTTCAACTTTGATTTAAGGATCCTTTAAGGTGTCGAAAATTTCATAAATTTCAGCTTGTTTTTTTTTTTTTTTTTTTTTTTTTGATAAACACGTTTTTTATAACATATGTTTCTGGAATTTTCCAGAACCTATAATTTCGAATCTCATAAAACTACGTCTCCAGGGAATAAAAGAGGTAAATCAAATTATCTAAC
>VALG01013068.1:28773-50225 GCA_009835305.1 Ipomoea purpurea
ATATTTGGCCATGTTAAACAAGTAGGACAATTATGCCCTCACCAACTTTTAATAATTATCATCTATTATTATTGTCATGTTATTGATTTATGTAGGGTATAATTGTTTTATACTTCATAATGTCCTTACAATTCCAAACTCAACCAAATAATGAAATCGATATTCCCAGTCAATTTATTTTTCACTAACCAAACACAAAATTGTATTGCCAATCTTCCCGGAAATTTCTTTTTCATGAAATTTCAATTACCTATTTCCCTCAAATATTTTTCGCGAAACCAAACAGAGCCCTAGTTTTTTTTTTTTTTTTGGAAGGAGACTAATATGAGGTCAAAGACAGGCCCACTGAACTGCACCCAAGAATGCAATTAGGCACCACTGAACCATACAAAACTTACAATTGGGTCCCTAAACTAACCAAATTCATTCAAATTTGTCTATTTTTCAAGTTTCTCAAGTTGCAACAGAGTGTTACCCCCCCTCCACCTAGGATGCATATGTGGCATTTAAAAAAACATTATTCATTTAAATTAGTTTTTTTTTTTGAAAACCTTAAAATTAGTTTTGTAATGTTTAATAAATAAAAACTAAAATAATTTATTTTTAAATTATTTTTTAATGTAATAATAAATAAAATATTTTTTTTTGAAAAAAAATCCAAACCCTGTACGACTTTTAACAAATTATTTTATTTAAAAAAAATTAGTTTTTATTTATTAAACATTAAAAAAACTAATTTAAAAATAAATTATTTTAGTTTTTATTTATTAAATATTAAAAAAAAACTATTTAAAAACAAATTATTTTAAAAAAAAATGTCACATATGACATATGCATCCTAGGTGGAGGAGTAACTTGTTAACAACTTGAGAAACTTGAAAAATAGACAAATTGAATGAAATTGTTTAGTTTAGGGACCTAATTGTAGGTTTTTAAAGTTCAGTGGCCTAATTGCATTCTCGTGTACAGTTCAGTGGCCTATTTGACCCTTATTCCTTTTTTTTTTTGAAAATTCATTTATAGGTATACTATCTAAAGATGAACTTGTAGTATATTACAATGAACTTCACTATACTGAAAATAACCATTTATTCGTGGTTCACAATATAATTTGTCAAGTAAATTGAAACAATCTAACTTCGAAGGTCACATACAAGGAGCTCAACCCAAACTCGAACCTCTAATATTTATAGAATTGTGACAAGAGCTTCTAAGGTCAATATCAAACTATACATTTCAACATTCAAGGAGTTCAACCCAAACTTGAACCTCTCATGTTCATAGAATCGTGACAAGATTCAAACCCCTGATGTTAAAAAGCTTTGAACGAGAGATGTTAAACTCTACCGACACAACCCGAACTCAACAAAATAATTATTGGCACAAGTGTCAAATAGATCCATTTACTACTACAAAGTGTTCAATTCCACCACGAACTAAATTAAGTGTCAAATAGGCCAATCTACCAGCTAATTTGTTCAATTAACATTTTTTACAGGTTGCTAGCAGGTTATCTATCTAATTATTAAAAAGTAAATATTCTAAATAGATTAAAAAAAATTTTTAAAAAAAGAGGACAGCCGGTGGCTGATATTCTTTTTTTTTTTTTATAAAATTTTTTAATTTTTTCCTATTATATTTATTCATTTAAATAATTAAATAGGCAACTTGTTAGCAACCTGTAAAAAATAACAAATTGAACAATTTAGCTGATAAATAGATTTATTTTATTAATTTAGTTCGTATTGAGAATTGAACATTTGCAGTAGTAGACGGGTCTATTTGACACTTGTGCATAATTATTTAAAAGGGAAAACTATAGTGCATAAATAGAGGAATAATGGGAAGCCAAGAATATAGCTATCCCGGACCAATTTTTTTTGGGCTTTATGATCGGAATTAGAGGCCCAAATATACGAAATTAACTTCATCCCGAAGCGATTCCCATTTTCATTTTTTTGCGCGTGCGATAATTGGTAGCCCTGCAAAAGCGGGCTTAGAACACAGCCAAAAAGAATTTCAATCAGTTTTTATTATATAAACGCAAACGCCACGCCACCCTGCGGTGGTTAACAATTCACTGCCGCCACTGCTTCTTCTTTCTTCGTCTGCTTCCTCGCCAAGGGTTTAGCCTTCTTCCTTTGCGTACCTCGCACTCTAGCTCTGCGTTCTGCCAAAATAGGGGTTTAAACGCCTCCTTCCAGAGCTCCCTGGATAGATACCAGAAGGTCGAGAAACCCAAGCCGAATCGCCCATAAATGAGAACGAGATCCGAATTACTTCGCAGGGCTTGCTCCGAAACTATATCAGTTACGCCACCAGTCTTCTGCAGGTTTATTCCCTCTCCCTTCTTCTATGGGAAGCTTTCATTTCTCTAACTACACTGATTTGTGTGTGTGTGTGTCGGGAGAGCTCCGCAGTAGTGAGAATGCATGCGTTGTTTAGCGGGCTGCTGTAGGGGTTTGCATTCAATGATTTGTGATAGATTATGTTTTTTTTTTTGGGATTTTTGTTGATTTCTCCGTGTTCAGTTGCTCAATATTGGTTTGCTAACGGTTTTGTGGTGTCCGGACCTCCGGTTCTTAGCTGAGTTTGAGAAAACTAGGGATTGATAATAGGAAATGTGGTGCAAGTTTGTGTGGCCGAGGCTTGTAGGCGTATGGTGTTCTCAGTTTCTGTGTTCTCTCACAGTCACTCTCTAGTAAAATATGCTTAAGTTCCATGAATCTATTGTATTGACGCATATGCCTTTGGTCTGTGTCATTGATTGCTTGCCCTTAATCTGAGTTGCTGATGAACGATTAGGGTTTAGAAGATGTTGAGTGGTGCACTTATGTTTCCTGTATTTATAGCTTTATTAGAATGTTGAGGTTGTAGTTTGATAGCTACTGTTGGAGTATATTTGCAATAGCATGTATTATCCACATCTATATACTATCAACATCTTATACTGGATTAGTGGCTCTAAAGGTTTTGATGATTATCTTTGGTTATCCGGAAATGCCATCTTTATGGAGCTTCACTGTACTTTGTTGTTCAGAAGAGAGACGTGGGAAACGAGATAGTATTGAAAGCTATGGTCAGGCGATCAGCAGAACTGTGGCTATTAACTGAGATTAATCAAGGTTTCTTTATCATTTATTTGACGATGTTTATCTCTTCCTCTCGTGTTTTGTTTTTTTTTTGCCCTTTACCGGGGCTGTAGTTATCTGGTGCAGTTCTACTTTATTTCAAATCTGTGTTCTTGTGAATGTTGTAGGCGAGGAAGATGTTCCTGGGTTGCACCAAGACACCTGCCATCAGCGTCAGTAAGCATAAAGTGATGGTTATTGGAACACGATCGAAGCAGAGGGTCTCGAGACGTAGAGTTTTGACTGCCCTTGGCGTGCTGTTTCTGCACATTTTCTATTTGTCAATCTATTGCCAACAGGCGACGTCCTAGCGGGGGGCCGCCCGCTCGTGTTGCGTTACTCTGGATTCGTTGGGATGATTTTTCTCCTTGATATGCCAACTACAAAGTGGAACCGCACCGACGGCCTCGCCCCATGGGTGGTCTGCGATGATGTTCCGGTCACCGCTTCCGTCTAGCAGATGGCTGACAGAAGAATTGCCTACCTGACGCCCGGTAACACTACTTCTCGAGGTACCACTGGAGGAGATGATTTGTCATGAGCAGCAGACTTGTGAGCGACAACTTGACGCTTGACCCTATTCTCCAGTCATGCCTGCTCTAGTGTGAACTTACCTGTATGAGGCCGGGGGATAGTACGTCGTATCTGGCTGTTTTGATATTTGGAATGATTGTCTGTATAGTTTGAACAGTTACAATTTGATACGGAGTATATTTATTGTTTAGACACTGAATTTGCAAAACTACGTTGTACTGTTTCTTTGCTCATGTGATGGTCTTTACAGCGTATTAAATTCTTTTTGCTCTGACTGGTGCAATATTCTTGCAAAGGTATCAAGCTCCATCTCATTGCAGACACTCAGGCGAGAGATGGGGTATAATAACTATCAGCCGCAGCAGCATCAGCCACTAGACCAAGCATTGCGTGGTTTGTATAATGCTGGCGGGTAACGAAGCAGGTGGATGACTCCAGAAGGCAGGCAGCATTGGGAATACAACTTGAATTGTTGGATGCAAGTTACTTGAAGGGTAGTGTGACTAATTATCATTTTTGTATTGTTGTAGATTCTTGCATGCGGTCGAGGAATCGGAGGGCGTGGCAGAGGGAGAGGGCCGACCGAACGGTTGGAGCAGAGGGCGAGTGGTTATGGGAGCTATCTCAGGGAAAGATTTATAGAGGAAATCTACCAGGGGAGATGTATACGAGGTAACTATCAGGCATGGGCAACACGAGTAAGGAAATTTGAGTGCCGGGGGGAAGGCAATCAGGGACAAACTAAGTCAGGCGGGAGTTTGGAACAATCAAGGAAATTATCAGGGGGAACAATCAAGGAAAGCTATCAGAGTCGGGGGAACAATCAAGCAAGCTATCAGGGAACAGATCACGAGGAGCTATCAGGGGACAATCGAAGGAAGGCTATCAGGGACAATCGAAGAAAGCCGTATCGAGGGGAATAATCCAAGACAGCTATCGAACGGCAAGAATTTAACTTTGCTATTAATTTAAGAAGGCAAATGCTTGATGCATATTGTTGGATCTTAAGTCGTAAATTGGGGCCTGTTTACTTTTCTTGACAGAGACCAAATGTGGTTGGGTACTCAACTGTGGAGGTCGAGTGTCAAGCGAGGTGTCGGCGTCGTAGTAAGTTGGGGTATGGGTAGTCAGTAAGTTACTCTAGGGCATTTTAGTAACCGTCTCTGAGTATGCTATTCTTTGGTTACTGCAGGCCCGGTATAGCAATGTGCAGACGGTGATACCCAGTAGCTGTGCCCGTGTACTGAGTCGACTACATTAGGTACGCTGAAACATGGTTGTCGTATGTAGCAGGCTGCGATGATGGCGACGGACGGCGCGGGTGGGCGGTAGGCGGCGGGTTGGGTGGTCGTGGACGGGGTGGGGGGGGCGTGTGGCAGGCGGATGGAAGACGCGGTGGCGTCGCAAGGTCGAGGGGGGCGTGGTCAGGAACCGCGGCGCAGTAGTGTGTGGGGTGGGTGGAGCGAGTTGCGTTGCGGTGCAGTGTGCGGTTGCAGTTGGGGGGTTATTGGAGTGGGTCAGAGATCATGTCTGCTCGGCTGGTGTCTAGGAAGAAAGCATGATGATTACGCGCGGTGTGTGGGTGTTAGGAGGGTGGTGTGTTGTTTGCGAGGTGAGTGAGTGGAGTGTGTGGGAATAGTTTTGTTGAGGAGTTAACATTCTCTTTTAGTTTTATGAATGCCAGAGGCAAAGGGAAGCAGATTTCTGACTGCGTGGTCAAATTTGGCGTTTCACTCCAGAGTTGCACAATGCATAGTCTAATATGGTAATTACTTTGTTCTTCCAGCGTTTCTTTCCACTTTGCTTAGAGTCGGTTGACTTTCCTCTATTTTTCGCTGTACCAGGCGGCGCACTGACAGGACAGTACGTTTCTTTAATGAAAGCACAGACCTCTTTTAGGTAATAATGTTCGTTCTATTGACGGCGGATTCTGGATCCTCTTTTAGGCCGAGCGCTTGAGCCATGCGTTGTTATCCAGAATCATCGAGGCTGATTGATGTAGTCGGAGAATGAAAATGACAAATGGCAAGGCGGGGAGTGAGCTAGTAAAGAATTAGAAATTGTGTAATAATGAGATAACTGCACGAGGGGGACAGCTGTCATTTGTTTCCCTTTTCCTCTAGCTTTGAATCCGGATCGATGGAGTGCGGTATGAATCTCATAGTGTAAGGTTTGTGGAGTCTGGCGAGGGTAGATTAAATAGATGTGAGTTATTCAGGCGGTGAGGGCTAATGGAGTTTAATTGCACATGAAGATTGCGGGAGGTTGTTGGCGAATCCCGGTCCGAGAGACCCAGACGAGTATAGTGGTGTTCGGGGAGTGACTTGGTTTGACATTTCATTCAGAACGATCGCATAATTCCGCAATTACGCGCGTGAAAAGTGTTCACTGCATGCTTGTTGTGGAAACACGGGGTCGCAAAGCCGCATTGTTTTTGACGGGGAAAGACACAAATAGTTAATGTGCTCTTAAAGATTATGAATATATTATAAATTATAGAATTTTGTTTATAAAGATTATGGAAATTTACAGTCTTATGTATAATTTATAACATTTGGCTATACATTTCCAGACATCTCCATACAGAAAAATTCATGAATCTCATAAAGAAGAAAGAATTTATTAAATTATGAATTTTGATGCTTATAGATTATGAATTTGTAGTTATTAATTATGATTTGTATATCATAATCTCATAACAGAAAATTTGGAATATTCATAGCAAAAAAATTCAAATCTCATTAAAAGAAAATTCATAATTTTATAACTGCACATTCATAAATCTATACCTGACATTCATAATTTATGAATGTTGAAGAAAATTTGCGCGAAGAGGAAGTGAAACCAAAAATGTAAATATGAAGAAGAAAAGTCGCGCTATTAATTAAAAAAAAAAAAAAAAAAAAGATAAGCTCGTAGGCATCGTTACTGTTTGAGACCGTGTTCACCATCAACACAGTTCAATGGCATAACGATTGATTGTAATTCATGCCAAACTCATATGAGTCCCTTGGGCCTGATTCTTGAATTGCATTACACTTTATCCTTTCTTTGGCAAATTATGCTGTGCATCCGTATGCACCATGCATGGTGCATACGGATGCAAAAACGACGTCATTTTAATAAAACGCGCGTCTTCCCTTTAAAAAAAAAAAAATCAGGTTCGATTCCCAACAACAACATATGAACTAAATTCCAGAATCGATAAACTATAATTCCATAATCGATGAACTATAATTCCATAATCGATGAACTATAATTCCAGAATCTAATCTATGAACTAAAAATCCAGAATGAATGAACTAAAATTTCAGAATCGATGAACTACAATTCCAGAATCGATGATGAACTATAATTCCCATAATCAATGAACTATAATTCCATAATCAATGAACTATATTTCCATAATCTATGAACTAAAATTCCATAATGAATGAACAATAAATGTTGTCTGTGAATCGAACCTGAATTTTTAAAAAAGGGGAGACGCGCGTTTTTTATTAAAACGACGCGTTTATTAAAACGCGCGTCTCCCCTTAAAAAAAATCAGGTTCGATTCCCAACAACAACATATGAATTAAAATTTCAAAATCGATGAACTATAATTCCATAATCTAATCTATGAACTAAAATTTTCAGGAATGAATGAACTAAAATTCCGAATCTATGAACTAAAATTTCAGAATCGATGAACTACAATTCCAGAATCGATGAACTATAATTCCATAATCAATTAACTATAATTCCATAATCTATGAACTAAAATTCAATAATGACTTGAACAACATAATGTCATGTAGAAATCGAACCTGTTTTTTTTTTAAAGGGGAGACGCGCGTTTTTAATAAAACGACTTCGTTTTTGCATCCGTATGCACCATGCATGGTGCATACGGATGCACAACATAACTATTTCTCCCAGCTTTCTTCAGCCTTGAAGGCCATGCATTGTGGAAGCCTGAGTCCATTTCCACCACGGGGCCTCGGGCCTTCTTATTGTGTTGAAACCAATTGTTTTTTATAACCCAAGTTTCAGCCCCAAGTCCATGAAAGAGATAAATTGAGGCTCAAACCTACAATATTTAGGCAAATTACGTTGTGGAAAGTGGATCTGGGTCTAAAACGGCGTTCTGAATTTTTTAAAAAATTGCTTCCTTTCTTGCTGTTTGTCTATATTTACAATTTTAGAACTCTATATTTACAATTTTAGAACTCTATATTTATAATTTTAGAACTGAATATCACAATTTTAGATCTGAATATACAAAATACATATCTCAATATACAAAATACATAACTCAATATTCACAATTCAATAACTCTATATTCAAATTACAGAACTCTACATTCACAATTTCACAACTCTATATTCACAATTTTATAACTCTATATTCACAATTAAAATCATTGGTTGAGTGACACCGTTATTTTTCACACGCGCAAACTGCGTCGTTTGGACCTGGGTCAAGCCTTGCAAGGCTGGACCCAGATCCATGAATAACAATTCAATTTTATAGCCGATTAAATCCTTAACTTCGTTACTTGAAAGCAAGTCATAAGTAAAACTTTTCATCACTAAGACCAATATCTTAGGTCAATTATTTTCAAGTGAGTCGAACCCACCGCCTATATCTTAATTTGAACAATATTTTTTTAGTGAATTTGATTTTCAGTGAGACTAGCGTGGTGAAACTGGCCATTTAAACATTTCTTGACTGACACGTTGCCAATATATCATGCTATCAGGAATTATAAACTTCAACCCGCATGTACAGCTCAACTGATCACAAATATGAAACTTTTGGAAGAATGATCAGGGATTGATCTCACGAGTTCTTCTGTGGTAACACAAGTCTAACTTTTGTGGTTCATATTCAGTTGATTTACCTTATGATTTACATCCTCCCAAATTGCACTGTTGGGCGAAATGTTCTCTTTTGTGTAGAAGGAATTCATAAAATTTTCAATACTATGTAAAAAAAAAATTAAGATAAAGGTTTTCTAAAAGACCAAAAGTTTAGAGGTTGAAATTGGCACTCAAATCTGTGTATGTTCAACTTATAGTCTATTATGTGATCGCTTTAGCTAGGCAACAAGAAACAGAAAATGACTAGACCTACTAAAATGGATTAATTTCATTTTTCAAATTTATTTGGTTTTATGAAGAGTTGAAAATTAAAGAAAATATGGTGATATTTTTAGAATTACGACAATGCATTTGAAAACGCTTGAGAGTGCATTAGTGGATAGCTGGTAGTGCACTCAGATCTATAATAGTGTTCACATGTGTGCACTATTAGTTATCAGTAACTGTATTACCAAATGTTTTCAAATGTTCTGTCGTAATGATGAAAATATTACTACTTTTTTTTTTCAATTTTTTCTTTAATTTAATTTTAAGCCCTAATCAAAATTAATTCACACTTTTACATGAGCATGTGGTTCTCACGTGAACACACGCGCGCCGCGCGCGCGCACACACATATATATATATAATAATAATAATAATAATAATAATAATAATAATAATAAATAATAATAATTAAAAAAAGAAGAAGCAAAAGTATGATATTTCAGAAGATAATATGTTCCCTACCATCTTTACATCCCAACCTCTTTTGCTAATTAAGAAACTTCTTATAGACACAATATTCAATTCTGAGGGTCCATTTAGCTGCTTTCGTAAAGCTTGGTTTTCCACTCTTTGAACTTTCAACCTTTCTCTTGGCCTATATATGTATATGTTTATATTAATTAATCTTATTAGAAAAAGTTAGGCTAGTCAATCATGGGTTTAAATATAGCCCTAAATAGAATTAAACATTTTTAGAATTAAACATTTTTATAAAGTTTGAGCAAATATGGGACATATGGTGGTAGGGTCATATGTGAATTTTAAAAATTACATTTACATTTTCGTGTGTACATATATAAAGTTACGTTTCTATATTAGTGTTAAAATAATTAAGAATATGTATTATACATTATTGAATACTTAAAATGTCATTTAAGAATTATATGCTGTCCATCGTCATAAAATATTAAAAATTAAAAGTTCAAGCACTATATATGTTAGTTATTATATGAGAATCCGCGAACACTTTACATGGTATGATATCAAGCTAAATGTGAATGAAAGCGCGGAAAGGATAATATATAATTGTTGTGGCATGAAGAATTTTGGGAGAAGAAAGAAGTGTGGATGATATAATTTTTTTTTTAATGTTTGTGGATGATATAAAAAAACTTTAATGTTTTTCGTGACCGTTCTATACTAAGAACGGTCTCGGAAAGTCACAAATACTATATATATATATATATATATATATATATATATATATATATATATATATATATATATATATATATTATTATATACGAGTTAATACCATCCGAAGTCCTCCGAGTATAGTGATTTTGTCACATTTAGTCGTAAACTTTTAAATTGACCATATATATGTGGTCCTTCGACTTTCAAATTTAACCATAGGTGGTCCAAGTTAACCACCCATGTTCCTTCAAGTTTTAAAACTTAACCAGTTGTGATCTTCTTGAAAGGACTATGATTGGTTAAAATTTAATAGTTGAAGGACCATGTGTGGTTAACTTGGACCACGTATGGTTAAATTTGAAAGTCAAAGAACCACATATGGTCAATTTAAAAGTTTAGGACTAAATGTGGCAAAATCACTAGTACTCGGAGGATCTCGGATGGTATAACTCTAATATATATATGTATATTATATACTATATATATATAATATTATATATATATATATAGTATACTATATATATATAATATATATATATATATATATATATTGATATAGTATATATATTATTATATACTACCTATTTGCGTATTTCATATTGCCTTGGGGGACACCAAGATCTATTAAGTTCTTTATCTATGTCTTGTTTAATTTTCTCCCATGAATGTAACACAATAAAGTTTTTTTTCTTTCTTTCTTTTTTAAAAGTTGCATGTTATATCAAGAATGCACCTTTTGGATGGATTGGACAATTATTAGTGGTGGTTAAACTCCGGAGGGTCATCAATCTCTATTCCATCAAGAGACAAGCAAGATAGCTAGCTAAGAAACCTATTAGTGATTCCTTAATATGATTCGACCAGCTAGCACTCAAGGTGCATGCTTTAGTAAATGACATTATTATTGTACAATCATGCTAACTCTTCGATAATAATTTTCTAACCCGAATCGAGTGTTTACCACTACGTTAAACACTAACTAATAGTAATTGTACAGTTTTATTTCCTTATACTTGCATAATAGTCAACTTACATTTTGATGACAAAATATTTCTTCCCAACAATCTACTCATCAGTACATGTCGCCTCAACTGCACATCATGTTTTAAATACTCCCGATGATATTTAAATTAATAACTTCTTGCTCATGTGACTTCCTCTTGCCTAAGTTATACATTGCCAAGGAGTTAATACCCATTTTGGTCCTCTGACTATTAGCTAATACTCGATTTAGTTTCAAAGTATTAAAAGTACCAATTTACGTCCTCTAACTTTTAAAATCACACTCAATGTGGTCCTCCGCTAGATTGCCATCTATCCACCGTTATTTTGAAGGGCATAAGTATTCCATTTAGTTGATAAAGCACATTTCTTCCTTAAATGAAGTGACAACCAACGACGTTAACCAGAGGAAGAAACGGATTTGGACCAAGTAAATTGACTTATTTTCACTCAAAATAATGGTGGATAGAACAATTGTAACATAGGGCCAATTGGGTGTAATTTTAAAAGTTAGAGGACTAAATTGGGTACTTTTAATACTTTGGGACTAAATCGAGTATTAGCTAATAGTCAGAGACCAAAATGGGTATTAACTCCATTGCCAAGGTATACGAGAGTTTTATTATATATTGAGATTAGTTATTACTAAATGAATTACATGCAAAATTTAATTGAATCTATGAATAATGACTTGTTTTCTTATATATTATGACTTAAAAGAACAAATAACATGTATATAACATATATATTCATGGTTGAAAAAATCACTAGGCGTTTCTCGGGCTCCCAGGCGCCGCGTATTTTTCTATTTTTTTAAAAGAAAAATTTAAAATTTTTAAAAAATAAAAATAAAATAGAAAAATACGCCGGCCCCTAGCGCTCCTTAATAATGATGATGTAAAGGAGGCTGCATCACATATATATATACACACACATAAATTTGAACTTTTAATGACAAACTTAAATACTTTCAAACCGGACTATTATTACTCACATTGATGACAAGTTGATAAATTTGTTGTTTTCTTGATGCTAGCTAGTAAGAAGAGAATACTATATATGTTCTTGACGTATTACTTGCACTACCTAGACCTCTAGCTCCAATGGAATTGACATGAATGGTATGTTTATAGCCTTCAATAAGTTGATTCAATTCGATCCATTAATTTCAAAATATCTCACCAAAATAATAATAATAATAATAATAATAATGCATGTGATCTAAAAGAGTACTAGCTCCTTCCGGCCACCATTTTGTCAGACCAAGATATGAGAATTCTTGGGGTGAAGAATTTCGTCTTAAGAGTATGTACTACTTCCTTAACAGTTTACAATTACTACACGTTATCTTCATTGAATCCTAGTTGGTTTACAGTAGTGTCTTGAAATTGACTCTAATTTCAAATTAATGGACGATAGATCGATGTTTTTTGGACGACTTGACATTCATTAGAAAAATATTTTGATTCGATTCCTTTTGGTTCCATGCACAAAACCGTTTAATTTCTTAGTGAGATTGATGTTGCTAGTCAATATAATGTATAGTTTTACGATGAGAGTTGGATTTGTATTTGCTGGACAAAAAGATAAAGAAGTAGTCGATCTCTAATTCTAGTTTACGATAAATATTTTTGTGGCGATTCGACATTCGATTCTTTTTTGTTCCACACACAAAATTGTTTTTCTGTGGGATTATTATTGTAAGTGCTACTCCTCAATCTATTAGCCTTTCAATGAGGTTGTATTTGTATTCTCTGGACAGAAAGATAAAGAAGATGATATGATAAAAGAGGTATCGAATTTAATGTTACATATATGTATGCAAAAAACAAAGATTTTGTTGACTATATATGTTTTGTCTAAAGATGATGAAACTACTTTCGGTTAGTATAGTCATATATTCCCATCCACTAAGCCTCTAAGCTGCAGATTACAAGTATTTAATTCTCATCTTAAAGTTGGTATTAGATTTTCTATCTTTTTTGGTCTACTTTACTAAAACGTATGTACCCAATTTATTCAGGATTGATACCACATCGTTTAGCATTCAACGACGAAAGTCACGTTTGATATGACATATTTTGCATAATATATTCGTATCATAACATTATATTGGTAATGTTTGATAATATAGTTAGCTTATCAGTCAATTTTGACTTATTTGACTGCTATTACCTGTTTTTTTAACAGTTTATTGTTCCAAAATGCTAAAATTCAAAAAACTGCTCAAAACAATTTTTTCGATCAATTTTTTTGAGAAAATCATTTTACATGTAATCTGCTATCAACTAATAGCTAATTTACCAAAGACTTTTATAAAATCTGCTAATGTTATCAACTAGTCAAACCCAGTAACACAATCAGCTAACAAATATTTACCAAACACTCCCATTTTTGGATATCGATATAGTAAATATGGCGTTACTACAATTATTCACAAAATACGGGATCGAACCGGGTTTAGGTCCTTCTGCGGTCTGCTTGTTGGTTTAAAGTATTATGCTCGGTGTTCAGCGTGAGGCCAAAGATTCCCGAGCTAAGTAAAGCTATAGAACAATTGCTAAAAGTCCCTTTCGTTGCCATCTCGCGGTGTATTTATAGGCCGGGAAGAGACACATGGTGTGGGATCGACATGTGTGACACGTGTCTTTCATGTACTCCACGGTCTCAAAAGCCTAATTAAAGAGGGATGCACCACGTGTAAGATATATCTGTCTAGCCCATTATTACTGGGTTTGATTTGATGAGTGTTAGTGTAGGCGCTTAACTTTAACCAATTTTTTAAATCAAGGAAAAAAAAATCTATATTAAGAATTAATTTTTTTTTTTTCTCTCTCTCGTTGTATCTCTCCTCCAACTCTCCAAGTCAATTTGTTATTGAGAAAAAAAATCAAAAAACCCTTAAATACTAATACGTTTCTATACATTAAAATAAACAAATTTTTGGTCAGCCCTACAAATCCAGGGAACAGAAAACAACAAGGAGACCATGATCTTCATATAATGGGAGGTGAGGTCCAGTTTGATAAGAGGTTTTTTGTTGACATTATAGTGGGACACAACAGTTTGGTCTGATGTTTTGCCACCACTGCACAGTTAACCCACCTCATCACCTGCTTAACTGTCTTCTCCTTTGCAAAAAGTTTGAAATTATTATCCCAGATTTTTTCTGGGGGCCCAATTCAAAACCAGCCACCATCTTTTTCTTTAATTAATTTATTATTTTCCTAATTAATTAAATCTTTTCAATAGTCAATTCCATTGACTTTCAAGCCACAAACTTGGACAATTAGGACAGCAACACATGCTGCTTTGGTTTCTCTTCTCTGTCTTATTAATATCATCATTTCCCCCTCTCATTTCACTACCTTGGCTGTTTTGCACACAACTTTTGTGTAGTCTTCTCAAATCCCAAAACACTTCTTCTTAGGTGGCCTGGATTGCATTTTTTTTTTTTTTGAAATTAAACCCAAAGGAAAGTGTATTAATTATTAGATTATCTAATATAATGTATGTGGATAACGTTCATGGTGCTAAAGATGTCGGTGTTATGATATACTCAATTTAACGTACTATTACACATTATTTATATCAAGTACAATACTGGCTCAAATGTCGAGTGGCACAAGACACTAGTGTGTATGTGTGTTCATAATGGAAGCTAAGCATAATTGATGAACCATAATTGATTCCTTGATTTTTCTCTTAATAAAAATAAAGAATCGGGCCTTAAGGAGATCACTCGCTATTTATAATGAAAGAAATTAAAAGAGATTGAGTCCTAGATTTGGACCTTAATTTTTTAACATATGTAAAAATGAAATGCATTAATAAAGATTTAGAGCATCAAAATAAAAGGAGGAACAACAATTCACATTCCATAGTAGTATAATATGTATGTATTCTATATATAATAACGAGTTGAACTTCAATTTAACGGAGTATATATAATATTAACGATATAATGTCCTATAGGGAAAATGACACTTTTCCCCCTAAGTTATATACTTATAGCACTTTTTGCCCCCTCAATTATTTATGTAAAGTCCCCTAATTATTTTAATTGTTTCCCCTGATATATTAAATTGCATTTTTACCCTTAATGGTGACATTTTATTTATTCTACTTCTCCAACAAATTATTGTGTATATGTAGGATGCCGTGGTTTGGTTCGAACTAACCGGAACTATAAGTCGAATAATTTTCGGTTATGATTCATCTAAAACTAATATCTGGATTTCTATTTTTATTTATGAATAAAAATAACTGGACCGGAACCGGTGGTTCCGGATCCGGTTCGCAATTTTGAACCGTCTTTATTTTGAAAATAGTCTAAATTCAACAAAAAATGTATTTTATTTTTTCAGTTCGAAACATGAACAGGTCATTCCGGTTCGCGATTTTAATAATTCTAAATATCGCAGTTTTGATTCTAAATTGTAATTGGAATATTTTAGTTTGGTTGATATAAGTATCGCTTTGGTTTGAACCAAATTATAGTAATAATTTGTTAGAGAAGACAAATAAATGAAATATTTAATTTAAATATTTATTTTAAATATTTATTTTAAGGGTAAATATGTCTATTTAACATTTCAGGAAAAAAAAGAGTCACTTAAATAATTAAAGGAGGAAAAGTGTTATAAGTATATAATATTGTATGATATGACGTCATGAAAAACAAATTAATTAATATTTTTTTAAAAAAATAAATAAATTATGTGTCACAACACAATATCGTGAATGGTGAAAATTGAAAAAAAAAAAAAATTATAAAGGTAAGGGGCCCATGCAAGACTCTTATGGAGACAAGACGTAGGATGGTTGTGCATATCATATTGGGGAGAATATGATGCCCTTGCTTTGTTATTTGCTTTTCTTGTTTGGTTAATTTTCAGGAAATTTTACAAGATACTAACATTTTTGGCTATTTTTGCACCAAAACATTAAAAATAAAATATTAAAATGGACCCACCATACTATTCTACATCCATCTCACAACAAAACTAAAAAGGATACATTATATATAATATAGATATAAAAGCTTGACTCGCATCTCGTGAAAAATGTAGATTAATTTCATTCGTACAACTAAGACGATTAAACACTATTTTTTCAATGGTGTGACATTTTTGTAACTATATATAATTTTCCTTTCAATCCCCAATATTGTGACTAATAATTTTCATTCTTGGCAGTGGCGGAGCCAGGATTTATGTATTAAAAAATGATCAAATACAATGTTCGATCAAATACGAATAAAATTGTTAAACGACTTTCTACTAACATTAACTAATTATTCTAAATAAAAGAAAATGCAACTAAATTGGTAGATGGAGGAATGAAGTCAGCTATAGGAGTTGAACTGCTGACCTTTCATATGACATAATATAATAAAAAAATAAAGGCCTTACCATCTAAACTACTTCCATTTTGTTAAAATTTTGGTATGTTTAATATATATCCAATTTATATGGGATAGGGCAGTGGGGGCAGCTTGCCCCGGCCCCACTGCCCCCATTGTGGCTCCGCCACTGATTCTTGGTTTGGTGAAGTTATGAATATCCTAGACACTAATGAAATTATGTTCACAGCTGCAATTCTATATTATATTTGGAGGCAAGAAATGGTGCGGTTTGGGATGCTTACCTGCCGACTCCGAGGAAGCTAGTGGCGACGGCCACTACCGCGCTGCATGCATGGCGACAAATCCACTGGGAAGCAGCCAATAGCTAGTCATTGCGGCGCCCAGTTCTGTCGAGGTGCCGTAACTATTCTTGCCACCAAGAGCCATGCGGTGCCACCTACGGTGTGGACGTGCCATTTCGATGCGGCCTATCATCCCCCGACAAACAAGTGTCCGTCGTTGGTGCAGTACTTCGAGAAGACGAATGAAGGGTATCTTGCAGCGTTCAACACTATTCTTCCCGATTGTTTTTCGCCGTTAATGGCCGAGGCTTATGCGTGCAAGAAAGTCTTGTCATGGCTAGAAATCGTGGCGAGCGGTTTATTCAGCTTTACACGGATTGCCTAACTTTTCAGCACTGGACCAGTTCGTTCGTAGGGCTATGCCATAGATACTTGCAAATCTTTTATTGCTTATTTTGATTATTGTTTTATCAAGTTCATTCCTAGATCGAGTAATTTACTAGCTCATACTTTAGCATCTACAACTTTTGGTCAAACTACTGCTATGTATTGGGATACTATCCCACCTGACTTTATTTAAAGTTTATCTTAATATATGTCGTTTTTGGTTGCTTTCAGAAAATGCATATGAAACATTTCACAATGTATAAACGAATGAACAATGTCAACTGGATCAACAAAGAGTAAGGCGCAAATGCCATCCGATAAGGCATTACTAAGGACTTCCGATCCAAACCAAGTCCGGATGGACCGGCCGGGATGAGGCAAAGCAGCAACTAGGGGACAACAATCCTGACTCAGACCCCGGAAGGGTAAGCAGCTTCCTTGAAAGAAGCACTAGAAACGTGACTACAAAGAAAATCTACTAATTCTTGTTACCTCTCAATCACTACTATACACCCAAAAAAATTAGACTTTTCTTGGAGTATGTTTAATGGAGCATTAAAGCACAATTGCGCAAGTCATGATAATGTTTAAATAGCCTCTAACATATAAAAATATTAGTTAGTCTTTCAAGTTTCTTTCTGCATTAATCATATCGTTGCATTCTAGTAAGAAAGTCACTCTCTAATTTATCTCTTCAAGCATTAGTCTCCCAACATAAATATAAACTATTGTAAATTGATGAGTCACACGCCTGTACATATAAAATATATAATAGATTTGTACAAATTTTAGAATAATTATAAGAATATATATAGTTGAGAACATAAAAAGGAACCACAAGTTGAAAAAATGAACGATTATTAGTATATCCAGATTCTTTTATTTTTAAAATTTTCTTTTTCAAAAGTGTCATATAAGAAAAAGTGATAAAACATTTTATTTGCAGGAAAGATGTCCTGTAATTGATTAGATGTCTAATCAGAAAACTCCTACCTTGAATCATAATATAATGCAGTGTTAATTCATCAAATTCATCAAAATTAGGGTTAGCCTGCTGTGACTCTCCTTAATAGAAGGTCACAAGATTGAACCCCGACGGTGGGGTGGTATTGAATCTTTGAGCTGCAATAGATAAAGAAAGTATAAAAACACATAACATGCACCTTGTAATAAAATCAATAGTACTAAAATAATAAAATAATTTAAGGTTAATCAAAACAAAGATTTGTTAGGCAACCAACGATGGAGGAAAGACATCTTTTTCTTTAGATGGAGCAATTACGTACAATGTGGGACATTTTGCCTAATTAATTATTAACGTACAATGCAACAAATGTGATTTGATGTGCGTGTGTGTGTGTGTATATATTATATATATATACTATATATATATATATATATATAATATATATTGATATATGCAAGACTTGAAATGGAAATCTTAATTATATGGTGTGAATAAAATTGAAAATAAATTAGATAAAGTAGTTTTGTGTTCTTTTAACCTAATTTGAATTCATTGTTATTGATAGATATATATATTTTTGAAAGAGTTAATTCCAGCAATAGTCCTCCGACTATTGCGATTTTCCAAAATAGGTCCTCGTCTTTTAAATTTGGACAAAAAAGACCCTTAACTATCATATTTGTTCCAGCATTGGTCCTTCCGTTAACTATCAGTTTGTTAGGTGTTAGTTTAGAGGATAAATATGGTCATTTCATTAGTTATGTCTGTAGACTCTCTCCCTCATCTCTAAATTGGTACAGCAGATTTGCGCCCAAGAGGTCCATGAGACCATGACAGCGACGGTCTGGATTGAAAATGTAAGCACATGCCAAGCAATAGCATTAACAACTGAACAAGGCATCTTGCAATAATTAACTAATAAGGCTTAAGCATTAGAGAATCTGCTTGATATGATTTGAGATCAAAAACTTAAAACATAAATCCTAATCCATTGATGAACATTCAACAGTGTACAAATTCATCCACTACAGTATATCTGACCAGCTTCTATACTGTTCTATGATTGTACATACTGTTATGATAACTCAACACTGCTTAGATAAACACACCAGAGAACCAAATTATAAACATTGAACAGATAAATCAAAACTAATGGCGTTGGCGCTAATCGACCCTGAGTACTGCTGAGGTGAACTGCTCCGCCTGGGACTGAGATTCTCGAGATGTCCTTACGGATTGAGCTCTCCAGATCGGAGAATACGCTCACAACTGCTTCTCCGATTCTATCTCCCGCGGCGGCGATCTCGTGTGTGATCTCGTTCCGGCAGACGTCCGAGCATGACTCGCTGATCGTCGAGATGAGATCGCGGATTGTCTCGTATATGTCCATGAATTTGAAGAGCTTCTCGGCGGAGCGTTTCGTCATCGAAACCGCCTCCCTGAAGTCGATGAGCTGAATCGCCGCGAACGAAATTGCTGAAAACACTGAGGGAGAAGGATGGATGTTCTGAGAAAACAGACTCGGCGAGTCTCCGTTCTCCCGGAAACAAGGTTTCCGAGCAGTATTTCACCACTCCGATCCATTCTCTGCACATCCTCCACGTTAATCCTCTCAAAATCGAATTTCTTCATTTGTTCAGAAAACGCAGTTTCTCCGTGAAATTGTATATGCCTCACAGAACTCATTCTCATACCCTGCGGAGATGATAACGATGCGACCGATATTCGTCACAACCTCCCGAAAAATCCCCGATACTTCTCTTCTCTATCGGATTCCGATCCACCGGAACCGGCATTCTCATCCTTGGCATTGAACGAAAACAATTTGCACACTCTACCTAAGGAAATGACCATTTTATCCTCTAAACTAACCCTTGACAAACTGATAGTTAACGGAAGGACAATGCTGGAACAAATATGATAGTTAAGGGTCTTTTTCGTCCAAATTAAAAGACGAGGACCTATTTTGGAAAATCACAATAGTCGGAGGACTATTGTTGGAATTAACTCTTTTGAAAATAAATCCGGGGTGAACGGACCTGAGAAGGATGACAAAGAACGCGCCCCTTGAGTCAAACCCGTAGCCGTCCTTAGGGCTGACCAAAGCCTCGGTCTCGACCGAGCAACGCGATTAAACCATAACGGCCTGCTTACATGTGGTGGTTACGGGGCATTCTAGTATAAATTTTCATTATTTGTCTTGTTGAGACATCACAGTCAACCTTGTAATCTCATTACATTAATTATCAATACAATATATATATATTATATATATATATATATATATAATATATATATATATATATATATATATATATATATTATATATATCTTTGTGTTCTCCATTCCACATCTTGGTTAACTAACCTTCGGGTCAGGCCATCGGGGTTAATTAATTCCATCATTTATAAATATAAAAATATTTTTTTTGAAAGCTATATAAAAAATTTAGTTAAATGATATTTAAATAATTATTTTCATTAAATTTTTAACTATATCTAATTAATTATTACATGTAAGACAAAATAATCATATGTTTTTTTGATATAATATATATATATATATATATATATATATATAATATATATATATATATATAATATATATATATATATATATATAATATATATATGACTTGCACTCGGGTGCGAACGGCTCGCCCAGGCGCGAAATAGAATGAATTCTGTTCGTCCACGTGTCCAGATCTAATGGATGAGAAACACTGATTTTTTTTTTTAAAAAAGCGGTGGCATTTTCGTAAATAATTGAACATCGAAGTGCAAGTAAAATGTATTACAAATACATGTACAATGTATTATAGGTGCAAGTAAAAATTTACACTGAGCATCAATACTTAGTTGCACCTATAGTTCTAAGTAGTTGCATACATAGTTATAAGTAGTTGCACCTAGGTGTATGAATGTTTGCGAGTGGTTTTCAGGGTATCACTACCCGCTGAACTCAGATCAATGAATGTTAACAAGGCAATACATGCACTTATAGGTGAAAGTATGTGCACCTGTAGTTTATAAGTAGTTGCACAGATAGTTATAAATAGTTGCACATATAGTTATAAGCACCAGGTGCATGAATGTTTGCGGAAAGTGAATGCTAACAAGACAAAATTACATGCACTTATAGGTGAAAGTAGGTGCACTTGTAAGTGATTTTACTTGCCTTCGATGTTCAATTATTTACGAAAATGCCACCGCATTTTTTTTTAATTTATTAGATCTGAACACGTGTCGCGTGCTGATTCGTTCGCATTTCTTCCTGAGCACTTATTTGCACCTGAGTGCGTCCATCTATATATATATTATATATATATATATATAATATATAATACTATAATATATATATATATATAATATATATATCAAATTAAATCACCTGAGTTTTTCAAAAAAAAAAAAAAATCACTGAGAACAAAACATAACGGCTGGTTTCCTATATATAGTAGTTCTTCTTCCATTATGATAGATTTTCCTCTATGATCTCCCCTTATGCAGTGT
>VALG01013075.1:0-11044 GCA_009835305.1 Ipomoea purpurea
AAATCTTTAAAGCCTTCATCCATGGCATATATCAAGTCCTTGGGAGATGGAAAAGCAAATACATAAAGAAATTATAAACAATGCGATTATGAAGACCGAATTGACGATCAAGATCCTTTGTCTTACGTGGAGGACCTCTCATACACAAGTTCCAAGCTAGGAGAATACAAGATAATTGGAATGCTTTAATTAAGAAAGATTGGAGAGCAAAAATTTAGTGATGAACAAGATAATTTGAGAACGCTTAATTAGTAAACCCAAAATGATATGCAAGAAAGAATTAATTGTTTCTATATTTGCCCAACTTTGAAGACAATTCATGGGCCATTCAACGGAAGTTCAAGTGCAGCCCAAAAAGAGGGCAAATTATGTTGTGGTACTGAGTCATCTTGTAAAGTGGACCGATTATATACAATTTTTGAACTCTATATTCACAATTTAAATTGAATATTTAATTTTAGATCTCAATATACGAAAACAGAACTCAATATTCAAATTGCAGAACTCCTATATTCAACAATTGAACTTTATATTCACAATTTTAACTGAATATTCACAATTTTAGATCTCAATATACAAATTTGCAGAACTCAATATTCACAATTGCAGAACTCTATATTTACAAATTTTTAACTCTATATTCACAATTTTCATAACTCTATATTCACAATTAAAGAACTCTATATTAACTCACTGAGTTGTTTTTAATAATTAAAAAAAAAATCATTGACTGTGAAAACGGTGCCACTAACAACACCGTTATTTTCACACACGCAAATTGCGTTGTTTTGGACCTGAGTCCACCTTGCAAGGTGGACCCGGGTCCATGGAGTAACTATCCGAAGTTATTTGATCTACATTATCCAAGATAGCTTGTCAACTTGTTTTAATCTTATCTCTTAGTTAGTTTCCTAAAAGCACATTACTTTGTATTCAAGTAACCTTCATATTACCAGGACTATGTGGTCTAATGGTACCCGGGTGTTATTGGCTCTTTGTGTTTCAGTAGGTGTGGAGAAGTATGAACAGATACTACAATGTAATAGAGCTAGTAGCATTCAAAAAAGTAAACCTTCATATTCTTCTTAAAAAAAAAAAAAAAAAAAAAAAAAAGTAAACCTTCAATATTTCAAAGTTTGATTAGGATTTTTATTCCTCGTAAAATATTTCAGTCATCCCCTCTATAAATATGATGGTGGATGAGCAAGGGACCCATCACTCCAGGCAGTCCTTATATCATGGACCGCGGTGCATGTACACTGCAGTTAAAAATTGTGTCTTTTTTTAAGTAAAGAAACGGTGCGCCGTTGTTGTTAACGGGAGCGTATTTTTTGGTGTATTAATTACCAACTGAAATTACAGTGTATCTAAATTGACACTACAGTGTATCTAAATCGACACTAACTCACGTATTATTTTATATATTAATCAAATGAAACTGCAATATATCAAATGATTCTGTGGTTGTGGTGAAATGAAACTTCAGTATATATAAAATGAAACTGAATAACATTTCACATATTTGAGTGTATATTATGCAATGAAGTTGTAGTTATATCGAAATGATCATGTAGTTGTGTTTTAATGAAACTATAGTGTATATAAAATAAAATTAAATAGCATTTTCACATATTTGAGCATATAAATATCGAATAAAACCTGTAGTTATATAGAAATTAAATTGTAGTTGTGTGAACTGAAACTGCAGTGTATACAAAACGAAACTGAATAACAGAGTACTTTTTACGGAACGCCGCGAAACCGATGTCGTTTCTTTTCATTAAATAAAATGACATCGTTTTGAAACTCAGTGCATAATCGATTATGCACCATGGTGCACGATATAATTTTGCCCTGGAACCAGACCATGCATTATTAATAAAGCTTTGACTTTTTTTTTTTGTTTTTGTTTTATTTATTTTGTTTTTTACTTGTGAGTTTTCTAGGGCTCTCCATAACTAGTTTCGTCAAAGAGTGTAACTGAGGAGGGTTCGTACGAGGTTGTGGTGAGATTGGTAGAGACACCCTCGCAGGTTTTCTTGTTATGTGAGTCGTTACTTTGAGGGTGTGAGTTTAATGTACCCCTAGGCCCTAGCTTTAATTTGAAAGTCACCTTAAAGGTTATACAATTTCAAAGGTTTAATTTTCTAGTTTTGCGAATCATTGAGGTGGGGGTTTAATATAACATATTTTTTTCGAAGTCATGCCAAGAAGGCTTACTGTTGTAATTTCTCATTGAATTGTTTGTCAACTAGATTCTATATCATTCACACTGAGGGGGTTCATATCATTTCAAATTTGATTTCAGATTTGGTTTCCCTAGGGTTCATTTCATTGTAAATTTGGTTCCCTTAGGTTCACATATCATTGCGAATTTTTGTTTTCGTGTGGAGGTATATATAATATATCAAGGTTGTAAAAACTCGGCCGCCTAGCTGCCTAGGCGCTAGCGGCACAAGGCTTGGCGTTTTGGCCTAAAGGCCCAAAACTTGGCCGGCGCCTAGGCGACCAACTCGTCCCTACTCGGCCAACTCGGCCCTACTCGGCCGAGTCGGCCGAGTTTGACCGATTGAATTCGTCCTATTTTGACTAGTTTCGTTCGATTATGATCGATTTCGTTCGATTTTGTTCGATTTTGTCTTTCATCAATTATTGATTTTAATATTATTATGATTTATGACTTATAAATTATCATTATTTCATTTATTTGGACGTGTTATTGATTGAAAGTTGAAAACATGCTCATTAAAATTGTCAAACTACAAGTCTGTCACTATTTTTTTTTAATTTTTTTGGTGCCCGCCTAGGCGCTAGGCGCTGCTTGCCGCCCGACTAGTGCCTAGCGCCTACTGTAACCTTGTAATATATATGTCAATTTTGTATCAGTTGTCCGTGTTGAGCATATAACCATTAATGCGCAATCCAACTATCAGCTTAAACTTTTAGTTAAAATGGAGCACATGCTTCAATTGTCCGGTACGGTACTATGATTCTTTATTTATTTATTATTCTTAAACATAATTAATAGATCTGATCACACACTACATTTTTGCATAAATATTGATCAAGAAAGATTAAATCTTTATAAGTTTCTTGAAATTCTTGAATTTTGATTCTTGAAGTTGCATTGTGATTATTTGTTTGGGCTAAGTCTTAATCATAATGTTGTGTTGTCCATACAATTGAATCTTTCAATTCTGATTCATCCTGATCACCAATTTCAACACAAAATAGGAGAACTACCTCTTGAAAAAATTTTCTTACAGCAAGAGTATATAATGCTAAAAAAATCTGCCACACACACACAGATTTTTAGGTTTCCTTGGTCCGTATCTGTGCGTAAGATATCTAGAGATGAACTCCTTTCCCGAGTAGTGTTATCCAAAAGAGAACAATCTTCATTAAATTTGTGTATCTATTATTTTTAGACTGTGGTATAAGTGAAGATTATGGCTCTGTTTGGTAAATGGCGGTTAGCTGATTGTGTTAATTAGATGTATAAGTAGTTGATAACATTAGTTGTTGTAGAAAAGTGTTTGGTAAATTAGCTGTTAGCTGTTTGATATAATTTATTTATTTTTTCTGAAAATTTACTTGGAGTAACTTTTTGAATTTTAGCATTTTGGAGTTGCAAAAATCTAATTAATCAAACACTGATATTGATATTTTAACAAAATCAAACAATTAATAGTGGTCAAATAAGCCAAAATTGACATATAGGCCAATTTTTTTTACCAAACAGGGCCTATGTGTACACTTTTTTTTTTTTTTTTTTAAACAACCAAAGCGGTTGGGCATATTATAGATAAACTGCAATACTGTCTGGGGGATAGAATCCCAGTACATAGGTCCAGCTTGTGTAAAGGCGTGAGAAGCTAGAGTGTGAGCCAAAAGATTGGCTTGTATAGGAATAAAACTAATTGAGCAGAAAGTAAAGGATGCCATTAGTGATCGATATTCTTGAATAGTATATCGATATAGGACCGTAGCGTCACAACATTCGTTGTTAAATACTTCTGAAGAGTGGAGCAATCCGTGTGTACCTTGACCGATAGCTCTCCCGTCCCTTCAACCATGATAAAGTCTCCTTACGTGTCAATGCTTCGCCATAGCTGGTGAGTGACATTGTGGGAGACGGGAATTGAAAGCCGCAATAAAGGTGTCGTCAGTGGAGAGCAGAACTGCACCAGTCGTGGCTTCTCCGACGTCGCATGGTATCCAGCATCCACGTATACCCTGGGTGTTGATGGTGTAGCGACGGGCATGACGCTTGGTTCCCAAATATCTGAATATATTAATTCTAAAGGATACGAACTAGTACATTCAACACGCGATAAGGAAAATGAGATGACTTTCCCAATTGACAAGAGGAACAAATATTGGGCAGATCACTAGAATTAAAAGAACTAAGACTAGAAGAGCCTAAAACTTGACGCAAGACCCGAGAGTGTGGATGCCCAAGCCGCATATGCCAAACGAAAGAGGACTGTGCAGCAACAAAAGCAACGGGAGCCGGACGCGAGGCAGGCCAGGCATATAAACCCCCGGACGCATCCCCCTTAAATAGAATGTTCCTGGTTGAAATGTCCTTCACAAAGAAACACGAAGGGTGAAACTCAAAAGAGACATTATTTTCTTTAGCAAAACGCTGAAGAGATAATAACGAAGAAGATAAACCAGGAACATGCAAGACATTATACATACGAAACGACCTAGAATCAGTGACTAACGAAGTAGAACCAACAGTAACAATAGGCAAACATGTACCATTGCCGACCCGAAGCGTCTCCAGACCATCATACGTAGTAGAGGACGTCAATAAGGTGGGATCATGAGTAGCATGATTTGTGGCTCCAGTGTCGGGAAACCACCGATGAGAGTCTTCCACAGAACCATCAACACCAGAAACGATGATATTCGCCTGAGGATTCGGATCAGGAGTGAAACAACGCCAACACGTCGTAGCGATATGCCTTTGCTTGTTGCAAATTTAACACCGAGGGCCCGAGTTGGACCGCCCCCGGCCATAACCATCGCGCCCTCTGCTGCGGCCGCCTCCTCCTCGGTTTTGCGGACTGCAACCGCGGCCGCCGTGACCTCCACGGCTCACGGCCAAGGCTACCGGTGCGTCCGAGAGCCGCGCCGTCATCCGAACATATCCACTCCTGCGACACAAGAAATCCGCCACCTCCGGGAGGGGAACGGGAGCACACGGGATAAGGTTGCCACCAACGGTCGGAACTCTGGGCGTAAACCACAAAACACGTACAGATTCTGATTATCCAACTCAACGTGACGACCGACGAGAGCCAGTTCATCAATCAACATTTGGGCGCGACCAAGGTAATCAAATATGGAGGAGTCACCTTGGCGGAGCCCTTGTAGTTCGTCGAGCAGCCGGAGAGCCTGAGAGCGAGTGGACGATCCTAAGGTTTGTTCGATCACCTGCCAAAGCTACCAAGAAGTACCCTTGCCGACGGCGAAATGGAGAGTCTCCTCAGACAAAGAAGAGATGAGCATGGAGAGGATGGCTTTATCTTGCTGACGCTATGCGAGCTTCCGTGTCGGGAGATCAGAAACCCCGCCGGGGCGCTGTTCGCGGTCGACGTCAGCGTCGGTGATGCCGTCGGAAAGGGCGTAAAGCCATCAACAAAATCTAGAAGCCCTTAGCCTTCAAGAAACGGAAGCATCTGAGTTCTCCATAACAAATAATTTCGGGAGGTCAACTTTTAGGAGACGAAGTGATGAGCCGATGAAAGGCTACCACTCGCATGCACCGAAGGAATCTCAGTAACAGTCCGTTCAGAGGAAGTAAGAACAGAGTCGTCATTAACACGAAAAAACATAGATGATACCAGATGAGAATATATTTTATGTATTGATGATCAAGAACAACGGATACAAAGTATATAAAGACAGGAAACAGAGATCTAGTCTAATACTTCTAATATAATAGAGATCTAGTCTAATACTACTAGTAAAGTCCCTAATAGAGGTAAACCCCGTCCATGGTATAATTTTCCGAACAGATACTACCTTGTTTCAAAAATCTTCAATTAATTTGTTAAATCAAGAAGCTGAGAAAAGTTTGCTTATATAGAACGTACCCATTCTTGAGTTCTCCATGCATACAAAAATCCAAATGAAAACCAAAACCGGTGAGAAGATTTGAATCAAAATGTGGTTATCATATATAATCTTGAAATAATTAAGCTAGATTGTGAGGATATATGGGAACAAATTAAAAATAAAAAATAAAAAGAAAATTCATCAGAATGGAATTGTTGCAAGTCGGCCTCTGTTAAGCATAGGAAACAAGAATTTGGCCCTGGAAAGTGAGAGCGTGTGTCTCAGCTGGGAATCTGGGAAATGATCATCATCATTCATGCGTAGAATATCAGCCACCGACAATCGGCCTTGATGGTAAACATAATTCATGGACAGAGATCTTCTAATAATCTCTTGATTCTCCCCGCCATGATTATCCGCGATTGGGATCACACTATGCTGATGCCCATTATCTCTAACAGGAATCTCCGGTTCATCACTTCTTCTTTCTTGATTATCCGTCGACAACACAATGCTCGCCCGGCAAAGAGGGCAATTGGAGTTGGATTTAAGCCACGGATCAATGCACGCGACGTGGAAACCATGGCGGCAACTCGGCAGCAGCCGGAGGCGATCGTCTTCCTGAAATTCTCCGAGGCAAACTGGGCAATCTGAGCCGTCCACAACTCCATCTCCCTTCCGGTACTTGAAGACGGCGATGGACTTTATCCGGGCTTCACACAGCCCATTTTCGCCGCCGGCGGCGTTGCAGGGCTGATCCTCGTGGCTTGAACCGGGATCCGGAGAGGGGGTCGGTTCCGGCAGTACTTGGACATGACGGCGTAGTAGCTGATGAGGAGGAAACCGGCGGCCAGAATTCCGGCGATGGCGATAATGAGAGGTGAAAAGTAGGGGCGATGACCGGAGGGTGGGGGAGGAGGGGTGATCTTGTAATTACACCATTGTGGGCAGTATAGGCTGCTGAGATCCTTGAGAACAGTCCCTTGTGTTCCAATATGGCACCCAAGTTTTTGGATCATTCATTGCCACCATTTAATTTTTGTGATATCAGATTCAAGAACTAACTAGTTTTTAGATATGTTCTGTAGCACCATACCTCTACTGTAATAAATGATCATCTAGGGCTTTTGGGGTTTTGTAGATAATAATGGGATGGGACTTGGAAGGGAACACTTACACGGCGGGTTTGTAGATAATAATGGGATGGGAAAGGAAACTTATTGGTTGGAGTAAGGAATTTGGTGTAAAGGAATTGCATTCGGTGGAAAAAGAATAAGGTGGGAAAAAGTAGGAATTCAATTATTATTGTTTGGTTGGGATGAATAGAATTATTGGGTAGGGAATGAAAGAAGTGATATAAAAACTAAAATGTCTTTGTGTAATAATAATAGTAGTAATAATTAAGTGTACTTTTGTCATTTCATCCATTTTTCCTTTTTCCACAATCACCGAATTGCAATTCATAGGGGGTGTCTATGAATTGCAATTCAGCAAAAAGGATGGAATTGTAATTCTGTGGAATTGCAATTCCCTCCAACCAAACGGCGTAATTGTGGCTTCCACTGAATTGCAATTCAACTACAGCCAAATTACACCCAACCAAACAGGCCATTATTAATTGTTATACCTTGACTGGGATTTACTTTACATTGTAGATTCGTGTACAAAAATAATGTCTGCAGTTAACATGTGTTTTTCGTTAACAAATTATGTTGGTATTTGGTGGGACTTTTGAGTCTATTATGGGTTATACTCATTACCATGTTTATTTGCCTAGTTTTGTTATCATAAATTAGGGAGAAAAATGAAAAAAAAATAAAAAAAAAATAAAGTTATTGTGCATACATTAAATATGGATGGTTAGCTATCAACTACCATGTAGTGTGATGGCATCTCAATTACCATTATATTACGGGTGTGTTTGGTTCGCACAAAGAAATCAGAATCGGAATGGTTATTAAATACTTGGTAGGGTGTGTTGGTTCGCACATGGGCAGAATGGGTATTAAATACTTGGTAATGAGTTTGGTGAAAGTATTTTGCATGTTTTGGTAGTATTGTGGAATGTGAATATTATCAATATTACTATTTAATTATGTATGATGAGGAATAATGGATGAAATCCTTATTTTATTACAGAATCAGTTTTTTTTCAAGGTGGATAATCAAACTCATAGTACTGTTCTCAAAACCTGTCAACCAAACAATAACAATGACTTTGATACTCGTTCGTAATAGCTAAACCTTTCAACCAACATACCCATATATGTATTTATTGTTAACATATTACGTGTCTTTGATTTATTCACAAGCACATATATATTAATTGTAAATACATATATATTATGTTAACTGCAAGTCATTTTGAACCAGAATTCACAACGAAAAGTGGACCATGGTATAATTTGCCAGCAGCTATCATATGAATGAATTGAAGGAGGTGGAAATGAACACAGAATTGAAAATTAAAGAAAAAAATGGCCTGGCATCCTATATGATAATTCATCTAATCTCTCCTCAGCTTCCTCTTTCAAGTTTGATTGCATGATTGGAAATGATGGCTTGTAGCTCATATCCTGTCGTGTTGGTTGGGGATTCATCAAACTAATCAATGCTCTCCCAACCTATATTAAAGTCAATCATCTATCCCAAAATAGTGAAAATTTCAATTTTGGTCATATGACTATAGGGGCTTTGTTAATTTCAGCACCTGACTTTCAAAAGTGTCAATTTAGTACCTTGACTATGTAATTTTTATCAATTTGGTCACTCCGGTTAATTGCCGGCCAAATTTCGCCAGAAAAACTTTAATTTCATTTAGTCCTATAATCTGAGGGGCAAAATCGTCATTTGAAGTCTGGTAAAATCGTTTTTTTCCGGCGAAATTTGGCCGGTAATTTGGCCGAAGTGACCAAAATTGACAAAAATTACATACTCAAGGTACTAAATTGACACTTTTGAAAGTCAGGTGCTAAAATTAACAAAGCCCCTATAGTCTTATTATATGACATAAATCTAAATTTTTTTTGGCTTACTCCATTAACATATTATTATTTCTTATAAACTTTATATTTGTTTTATTAGATTTGTATGAGATGAATTGACCATTAATTTGGTCAGTATTTCTTTAATAAACTTTATTATTTTCCATTAAAGAGAAACCATATAATATGAATGTACATGAAATTTCCCTTTCCTGTTCTTTTCTCCCGTGATCTGAGTAAAAACTAAAGACAACAAAATTAATGAGTGTAGTCCAGGAACACGAACTTCACGAATTGAATATTAATGTTGTCAGTCATTTATGTAAAATATATTCTAGTGCGCCTTGTTTTAGAAAAAAAAAATTATATTCTTTTTATATTTCAAATTTTTATTTGGGTAATTTAATAGCCCATAAATAAGGCTCATTGTTTTATTATTATTGTCCAATTTTTTTAGTGGGTTACTATTAACATAATTAATATATGATTAGATGTAAATTTTATGCAAGAAAAATCAAAAATTAATTTTGGGAATTTATCAATAATATAATATACCATAACCCTTTACATATTTGTTACTGCCTTAACTATAATCACTCAGCCTCCATCAATAAAATTATTTATAGTTGTTTATTGGCACTTATGATTTTCACTCTTAAAATACTTATGGATTAGTCTCTGGTAAACTATCATTCGATAATGATCATGTGAATCATAGAGATAGTGTTTTATAATCCTCAATTGTTCTCTATAATAAGAGTGTTATGTTTTTTTGGATGGCGCTTGCATGTTGGGGGATTGCATTTTGGGTTCTTCATAAGATATTTTATTTTAGATTTGTGGATAAAGATATAAGTAAAGTTCACCCCTTGGTCGAGATTGCAATATATGGAGGAAGATATTTCACCTTGTTTTATGATTTAATATGCAGCTTAACTTATGAGCATTGACATTGGTCCCTCTCCTTAAACTAGTTAATAATTGATATGAATTTTCTTTTTACAATTTGTAAATTAATACCATGGATCAAAGACCTAGCTATTTTGTATTGTGACTCTGATCTAAAATAATCTTTAGATTCGGGGTGTTACCCCAATTCTATTGCATAATATATAGACACATATTATTTTGGAAAAAGCTTCGTAGTAAAAAACAATGGTGCCAAGTTATTGGGAAGAGGGGGCTCCCAATACTTACCTAAACGACCTCGGTAAGGTCTTTTTGTTGTACCTTGTAAACAAATTAACAAAATCTGGCTGATACGATTAATAATTTAACCTTTTACCAAAACATGACCTACCATAAGTCCAGGACTAGCAGGTCAGACGGAGTCGACAAGCTGACCAAAGAACCTCATACATCAACGGCTGCATATTTTGTTAGTGTGAAAATCGCAATCCACCACACTCACATTATGCAATGGAGTTTCTTCAGCCCACAAGAGAACACACGGGTGTCATTGGACATACTTATAGGAATAATTGCATAAAACTGGCCACTAGGCAAAATAGCAAGATAATTTTTGTCAATTAAGCTCCCCTTTTTTCCCTCCAAACTACTTCCAAATATAAGAAATAAATTCATATGAATACTATTGGACCAATGAAAATTGAACTACATGCCCGCGGTGGCACGCTGCTCGCCATGGGTAGCTCACCTGGTCATAGAGGTGAACTGTTTGGAATGATTGACCAGGGATTAGTCTCAACCATCGGAGGTTGTGGGGAGCAACCTTCAAAGTGAGGGGGGCTTTCCTTGGCGCAGTGAGCCACCGGTTCATGTCAGTTAGTCACATGATATTACATCCTCCAAAGAGGCTCGCTGTCCGGTGCCCCGCGGGTGTGGGGGGCCCCTTAGGGTGGGATTCCAGCTTTTTGGAATGATACATGCGACCCTAACAATATCCTATTTTGATTATATTACTTTTTTCCTTTTTCAACTTGAGTTTTTTTTTTTTTCAATAAACTAATGTATAAAGAAAAAAAATATAT
>VALG01013079.1:0-25703 GCA_009835305.1 Ipomoea purpurea
CTTTTCTTTGACATTAATTTTTGGTATCCCACATCTCCAACCAATTACATAATTTATTATTTTTTTATTTACGATAATTCTAATTGTTCATAGCTCACTCATTTACGGCATAAATCAATATAAATTATGTAATAACATTGGCCTATTCACCGTTGGTGGGTTGGTGATTTTGAAGATTGTTGAGTTTAACAGATGTTGACCCAATGTTAGGGGTGGGGGGGCAAGGCCAGAATTCCGCAATAAAAAATCAACCATAAGTATTTGGCCCAAATATCACACTCAAACAAATTCCGTTTTCTTTTGTTAGAGGCCACGCCCCACCCACATTTGGGTCTTGTGTATACGGCGTTTTTTTGTCTCTGTCCTCCCCGGTCGGCCATTCTTGGCCCATTTACTGCTTTTCTTATTGGGCTTTCCACCTACCCAACTTCCAGCAAATTTTTAATGACTTCTTCGCTTCTTTCTTCCTTTCAAAAGGTTGAATTGCTCAATCCTAAGAGCTCTAACACCCCGACTGCGATAGAATATTTGAAAAAGATGTAAATCAACAGTGACTCAATGGTTCAGTCGGATTAGGACGCAAATGCGGTGTACACAAAGAATCCTAATCTAGCCTTTAGACATAATTCTTCCAACGCGCCCACTTTAAACATAATTTCCCACACTCCCACCTGTCACCTTTGAGGGTGACTTAGCAATTTATTAGATGAGAAGATTATTCCTTACTCAAAATCTATCATTCATAAATTAATTATGGCTACTTAACGACATTTTATGACTTCCTAGTCTAGTTGAGCTCCGGGATTCTAAATAGGTTATAGTTATCTAGAGTTAATACTCGAACTTAGTGTCCTATTAGTTCGAAATATAGTATATATATATAATACAGTATATATATAATATATATATATATATATAATATATGTTCACGAAGCAGTTTGACCAAGTAACAGCTGAATTTTTTAAATTCAGCTAAGTTTTTGACCCAAGTGATTTCGTGAATGGCTTGTCTTTGTTGCACCCCTAATTTCCGAGATTCCACATATTAAAAAAAAAAAAAAAAAAAAAAAAAAAAAAAGCATGACGCTTAAACTGAAACCAAACAACTGAAATGCTGCTGCCAAGTGATTTTACAATATGATGTTTCACCATGAAAATCTGCACAACTGAAAAGCACTTGCAGAGAAAAAAACACACAAGCCACTTTCACACCAAAACCACCACCACCTAGGTGAAATTAAGAAAACCAAAACAAACAAAAAAAAAAAAAAAAAAAATCAAAAGAAAAACCTAACTAAAATTTTACATTGTCATATATAACACAACTTCAGCTTTTCTAACTTTTTACTACACAATCAAAGAAAAAGATTAGTATGAATACAGATATCAGTGAGACAGGAAAACACTTGCTCAATATTCAGATGAGTTCTATGCAGGGGAGTTGTGTTCCGAAAAATGGCAATGCAAAGCCAAAAGCGGCACTTGGTTGCTTCCCAAACTCCACCTCCATCCGAGGACGAAAGGTTTGATGAGTGTTAGAATTTGTCCAAAAAAGACCATCTCTTCTAACACAGGTCGGTTTTGTCAGGCTGTTGATATATGGTTATGTTGTAATACGTGTGTTCTCAAACTACAATCCTTAACCTGTAAGTAAGAACAGAGGAAATTGATTCAAGTGATCAAGTGAGCCAGAAACGATGGAAAAGGACAGACTGACAGAGGGTCGGGTGTATTCACCTGCATTATGGCTAGCATAGAACAAGAGAATCTTTGCATTCTCAGCAAAAGTCTTCGCTCCTTTGTTGTATATTTGTTTTATGTTTATATATTTTTTTGTTTTCTAGTTTCACTCTATTGTAATTTTTTTTTTTTCTGCTTTTTCTTCATCTTTTTTGTTATTAAATTGTGTTGTATTCATCTATTTAACTTTGTTATTGTTATTTTATGTGTGTTTTTTATGTATTCTTATTCTCACTATTAATCATATTGTCCCCCTCCTTCTTTTTTTTTTTTTTTTTTTTTTTTTTTTTTTTTTGTTTTGACCTCAACAAATGCCACCTAACCAAACCTATAACAGGCAAGAATTGACAGTCCGGTAGATATGCCAATACCACATTCTAATCTACCTAGAGACTAAAACTATGGGTTCTATACTCACATCTTTAGCAAATGCAAAAACGTATATCAAGGGAAGCCAATAGATTAATTTCCGATAAGTCAAAGGGGAAAGCAGTGTTGAAGTTAGAAAATTTAGATTACCTTTGCCGAAAGTGAACAGATCGAGGATCCCATTGCTTTCATCACGTCAACTGCTGAACCAATAGCCTCCTTCAAGCTCTGGGCATCAGCCTGTTAAAATAAAGAACATTATTGTATTTCACCCAAACAGCATTTCACCAATATGGATAAAGGGAACAAAGCAGGCACTTACAATTGCTCCGGCAACAACTGGAAGTCGAAGGGTGTTAGACTTCAAAAGATTCAATTGCACCCAGTACAGATACAGAGTGTTCTTTATCCAATAAAGCCCAATCTTCTAAAATACGAAATCTGCACAACAAAGTTATAACTCAAGTTAACAGAAACAATTGACCCAGACATCCAAAAGAAGAATCTATGTGGAAATTAGAAAAGAAAGCGCACTTGTCCCTTCAGAATGGATGCAAGCTTCAGTTTTTGCCTCAGCAATTGCAACCTGTGTCTTCTTTTAGTGACTGTATCTCGCAGGTCCGAGATTTTTATCCACGAATTCCATAGATCTTTCTGCACAAAGTAAAACGATTTAGTTTATCCACTACACTTTCTAGATCGAGCATAGAGTAAAAGCATACTATCTTACCTCTGCGGTGTGAGTCTGCACATTCAGAGCGGTTTCAGTCCTAGCATTAATGAATCGCCATTGCAAGTGTCGATTATAAAGAAGCCTCAAGAGGTGTGCATCCACGATCCGGTTCTCCCCGACCTTCCCCCTCCGAACGTCCACAGCAAAGCTAAGAACCGAAGGGGCCTGCGTGGAAGCTACTAGCAATGGTGCTAACAGGCATTTCTCACACGAGATGGACTGAGCATTCCCCGGGAGGGAGATGATCCTAGTGGCGTCATTACTTTGCTCGGAGATGCGGGCCGAATGGCTCCACGAATAGGCGGTGACACGGGAACATCACTCGGGTACTTTCTCAGCCTCGGCTGCCCAACCAATTTCGATCCAGAATCCTGCAACCTCCTCAACCTACTATTAGTTTCTTGCCAAAATCGAGCTGAAACGATCCCGCAAGGCGGCGTTTGGCCGTGAAATGCCGCCCCGCCCCGCCACATTCTTGCACTCCTGAAGTACTACCAGAAGAAACACTGTCTGTATCAGATAATGTAAGATCAGAGGGCACAGATAACTCATATTCATTCACTAAGCTCTCATCTAAACCCTGGTTTTCCAGCTGAGAAAGATTTGGCATTCCCAAATCAAGGCTCAATCTGCTATCAACTGAAAGGATAACATTCCGAGATCTCTCTGTACGACGGCAATCTAAACTCCTTGACAAATGATTTCCTTGCCGGGACCTCGCCGGCCACCGCTGCTGATCGGAGGGTTTAGAATTCTCAAATTGATCTCCTACTCCTCTTACCGGAGTACCAGTCCTCCTCCTCTCCGGCGTACTCTTCCTTATACTGCTCAAATTAGGCGACGGCGGAGCCAATTTTGTCTTACTAATTGGTAGGGAAAAAGCCTCCCCCTTGGAATGAAACCGATAAGCTCCGAGTAGAAGTGACCAGCAGCTTGGTAGCGGCGGAAACTTTCACTCCCATTGCCGACATTCAAGTCGAGATCAGGCTTTAGCGGCCTGGAGACCCCGGAGCGGCGCCGATCCACCGAAACGGACCTTCTGAGCCCGGAAGACGGCGGCGCGTTCGACGAAGGGGTGGAGTTTCTTCGAGACTAACGGGGACGGGAATCTTCTAGAGATTGAAGAAGGGAGTGGAAGGAGAGGCGTCATGTACCTAGAAGCGACTACTCTAGGCTTTGGACGTCTGTTATTCTGTTACATCATTGTTGTCCTTCTCCGACGGCAACAATGGCGGCCTTCTCTGCTCATTCTGCGCCTCATCTCGCGAGCTGATTTCGTGTTCTGCGTTGAAGCTGCTCCGAAATAGCAGCCACCATCATCACAAAACCTCACAAAAACACGCCCTAATAACAACTACAATTCCGCTTCCCACATTGTAATTCTCCCACAGAAAACCCAACATTCCTCTCTGCTTTTGTGTACTTGTTCTCAAGATTCTTGAAATTTGTCAAGTGAAAATGTGGACTTTTTCCCGGGAACCAGAGAAGAAGACGCCCCTGACCCTGAGAGTGAAAGAGAGTTTGTTTGTTCATGAAAGAAGAAGGGTAAGATTTGGGGACACACAGCTCCTGCATCCTCTAAGAACTTTGGACAGACGTTATGCTAATTGCTAACCAAATCACAAAATTTTCCATTAAGTTATTTCTTAATCATCATTTTTACTTAGCTCTTTTGCAATGAATTTAAAATATATATATATATACATTATTTTGCCAGTTAACACTACAAACAGTGACTGAAGCTTTCATAGGAGTTGATTGATGCCTCACCTAACTTCACTTCAAACTTTTTAAAAAAGAGTTAATTACCGAAATGGTCCTTGGACTATAACAAGATTATTTTTTTTTTTGAATGCTACTAGCTCTCTCCACTGAGGCTTGAACTCACAACCTTTTCCTAATGGAAGTCCAACCCGGATACCATTGAACCACATAGTCCTGGTTATAACAAAATTATTAATTTGGCCAAATGTCTGTGAGTACAAGGAATCTGTCACTTTAAGCATAATTCTCAGGCAGGATGTAACTAACTCAATGGTTCAGCAGACATGTCAAATGTCGGTGGATACAAGGAATCTGTCACTTTGGACATAATCTCTCAATGGGCTCCAGCAAACCAGGTCAAATGTCAGTGGGAATCTGTCACTTTGGACATAATCTCTCAATGGCTCAGCAAACCAGGTCAAATGTCAGTGGGTTACAAGGATCTTTCACTTTAGGCATAATTTTTACACTATGGTCGTTGTTGAGGTTCGAACTTTGATATCTTCACTCAAATACTGTCTACTGAACTATTGAGCTAAGTCCGGGCAAAGTAAAATTATGTGTGACGACATTAGTAGTACAAGATCTTACTCCGTAGATACCATTATGTTTACCAGCTTTGACAGGACAGTGGGCATTAGACATGCTTTGAAATCATTGCGCAATTGTTGGGAGAAGCAGACAAGAAAGGGAAGTACAGAAATGTAAACATTCTACTTTTTGGACTTAGGTTAACTTACAAGGTTAAATTAAAGCATGTTACAATATAATGGTGAACAGATAGATTCAAATGGTCAAACCCTTGAAGATTTGAAGATTCCATGCCTATTAAGCTACTAATATAGGTCAGTTTTTAAATTTTTCTCTCAATTTCAATTCAACTCTCCCTGCAAGACTAATGCCAGTTCTTGGGCAATTCAACAACATTTTTTATATGGCTGCTAGTTTAACTAACTCTATCTACCACCTTGAGCTGCCAAACCAACTTTTTTTAAAAATAAAATAAAAATTGAGACCATCCAACAATTATATATTATTGTATAAATTTACAAGGGTTAAAGATATGATTGTAGCACGGTTAATTAGTTAGTAAACGGATTGCTAATTTAACTATAGGATTCAAGGAGTTGTGAACTAAATCTGATTTAATTTGTGGGTGTAATATATTTTAAAATTAAAATATAATGTGTAGGGAGAAGTTGATACACAAAGTAAGTAGAGAATAGGTTGATCTGTATGCTGACCTCTCAAGTTGAGTGTGAATAAACTATATTGGTTCAAGAAGGCTCAAAGTCCTTTTCTATAATCATAATTTCTTTCCCTTGTAGACTTGTAGTAGTAGTAAATTAGTAATAATGAAAGCATAAATACATTATAGTACACATACCTCTGTTAAAAATGAAAATACAATTTAATTACATGCATGCATGTAGAGTACCTGACAAGAGAATATAAGATTATATCAAGTCGGTATCAACCCCATCAGAAAATTTTTTTGAGCATATTTAACTTGTAACATGAATATAATTTGTATGTCGATCTACCGCTTTGGCCCGCCCCGTCCCGCCAGCTCGTATTGACAGAGAGGTAAGCAAATTGGAAGAATTAAAACGTAGGGTGAAGTAAATTTAGGGTTTGAAAAGCTAGCTAGGGGGAGAATTTTGTAGGGAGCATGAGATCACAAAATAAATTAAAGCTAGGGTTCAACTTCTCTACTGTTGAAGAAAGCTGCACTTATAAGGACAACTTAGCAGCTTGCCTTGTAAAATTGGCAAGCTTTTCCTAAGACAATACCTATGTTATTATCATAATCCAACCTGTCTTTTTGTATTATTACTGCTTTTTTTAAGAAATTAATGATCTAATTTTGTGATTAATTTATATTATATGTCTAGATATAGGATGAACCATCCCACTCATCACCGTCTCTTCACCCCTATGCTTCCCTTGCTTTTAACGCAAGTTTATTAAGTCCATATGTTCAATTGTTTCTTCCTCTTGCATCTTCTCTTTGTGCTCTTCGCCACTCCCTTCTATATATTACACAAATTGTATTTTATCATTGATGTTTGGAAAAATAGTCAAATAAATCATCGAACTTTAGTTAAAAAGTTAATTAACTTCTTGATGTGCAATTACACCCATAAACAATTTATTTTGATGCAATGAAGTCCAAAAACTGGTTTAGACCACTCTCCGGCGAAATTCAGGGCCAACAAAAGTGACCGGCGACCGGTCACGAAAACGGAGATCTGGTCGCCTTTTATAGCTTTTCCAAGTTTTTATAGCACAAAATAAGTGATAATATATTAGCAACCACTACTGGAAATTCCGAAATTTCCGACCACCTGAAAGTGATCTTAAATCAAGTCGAAAGTCTTGTTCCGACCACTTTTGGTATCCGAAAAAACCCTTATTGCTATTTCCGGCACTTTTTATTTGCTTTCAACTTTGATTTAAGATCACTTTCAGGTGGTGGAAATTCAATAATTTCCAGTAATGAACCACGGTTAGTTATACATTGATGCACTATATATCAATCTTTTTCATGTGCACGAGAAAGTTTGAAATAATTACAAAAATGTTATTTATTGCATTCTTTTTTTTTACTTATTTTTCAGCTGTTAGATCTTTCAAGATGGATGGGTGCTATTTGTTCACACTTCTCAAATTAAACATTGTTCTTATTTGAATAAGATTATATAGATATATGTGGTCCAATTGAAAGGGCATATATATGCAGATAGAAGTAGTGTATAGTGGCATTGGGTTTAATTTTAATTTATTGTGGAAAATTGAATGTGTAAGCAGGTGTGGGAAGCTCTTCAATTCCACCATCATATATATCCATCCTTCCTTTCTTCAATAAGCATTATAGCAACCCGTGAGTCGTGAACGCCATTCATTGTTTTTATTACGGATCTGATGGACCAACAGAAGTTGGTGAAATATATATCCACTTATGTGTATATATATACACACTCTCTACAACTTGCCCATACACTTGTGGCATTATTAATTACATCTACGTGTTGAGTAATGTTAATAGTCTGCTTTGAATGTCGAGTGATGTTAATATTATGCTTCGTTAGTAATTGTAGTGTGCAATTAGGCTTATAAGCGAAAACAGTATATTTAATTTGTCCAATTATAAAAAAAAAGTGTGATACTTGAAGTATATGTTTCAATTTACTCCACCAAATCGTACTGCAGGGCAAGGGCAGGTGAGAATTCTCGGGGTTGAGGTGCAAACTTTTGTTTCAAAAGTACGGGTCCCTAGTAACATGTGGGCAACTAGCCAAGTTTATCACTACAGTTGATTTGATAATCAATAGGATTCCAAGTTTGACTTTTCATGAGAGCTAGATATCTATTGACAACCCTCCTTCATTGTGGTCCTTCATCGCCTAGGACCATAAGGCAAGCCTCACGCAAAATACACTTCGGGTAAATAAGATTCACGGCGTATTTTACTGACAGCCATCTATAATGTCCGCATTCAAAATCTTACTGAATGAAGAGTATAAATTTGTCTGATTGTGAACACTAGCGTATAATACAAGTATTTTAAGAAGTTTAACACCATTAAACATATCTTGTGATTCAGTTTTCTCTAACCAGAACTCTCAAATTTAGGAGACAAACTTTTGTATATATAGCCCAAGTAAAGTTGAAAAACAAGAAGAAAAAAAAAAAACAGACTTTTGCTCATATACAGAGGCAAACAAGAGCCCATATGATTGTTGTATTGGATGAATGTGACAAATGTTTTTGGGACATACAAACATGGCAGTGCACGTGTTTCGGTCACTGAACGTCACTGTTAACACAGGGTGTCTGCCTATCTACATGCATGCATGTCAAACATATATAACCTTAACATTAACCTCAGACTTAAGTCGAAAGTATGTATATTTGTTGGATGGATTTTCTCATATTTTACAGTGGGTGGTGGTGTTGGATGGGTCTCTTTGTTAATACTACTAATTAAAAGGTGTGGCGATCTGATTAATCCATCACGTTTTTGCACTTTTAGAAGAAATGATGATGGTGGATTGATTGAAAAGTCACTCAACATTAGAAGTAATGTAGCAATTTGTCAAACAAATGGTATATTATATATAGTTTTAGTTAACCCAATTCCAAAGTCTACACTACCCATACTTAGCTTCTTCTTTCCACTTGGTACATGTTCACGAGGAAAATGTGACCATTTTTCAAATTTTATATACCCAAAGTTCATTATTTACAATTATTATTGAACCATGTAGTTGTTTAGTTTTTTTTCTTGGTTTTTGTGGGTCCAATATGAGATGGAGGATAAAGAAGAAGGTGAGAGAGTGCATTTTGATCTCGGGCAAGTTAATGCTTTTGTGGACCCCCCAGGAAAGGTAAAAATCGGAGGAAATGCACAATTCATGCACGTTTCGTGCACAACAGCGCTCAGATGCATACGTCCTTTTTTTTCAGGATGCACGGTATCTAATGATGCTATGTATTAGTTTTAGTGGTTCAAGTCAATTAGGGGTGGCTTTGTATTCAGCGCCTATGTATTTAGTTTTAGTGGTATTCCAGCCGCACCCGACAATTTCTTGACTTTATGAGTGTCTCATATATGGAGTTAATTACATGTTGCAATTTCATATTGGGGTGTAACCTAGTTTCTTTCTATGTATTAATGGTATACTTAGAGCCAATGGTGTCTATGTGACAAGTTTTAACTTTTAGGTTAAACGGAATATAAGGAAGTATTATTTAAAATTTATAGTCAACCATTCAACAAAAGAGGCTATCAAACTTGAATTAAGGATGGCTTAGATGCAAAGAAATCTAAGGTACACAATGAGTTTGGACAACTAACAAGGTTGGTGAATGAGATTAATTTGCATCAATCAATTAACTTTGGTTCCACTTATTATTTGTTAATTGAGATTTTCCAACGGATGTTGTCAATCCAAGATAGGTTGAGAGATTAGTTAGAACAAATGGTGTCGGCCAGATGATCCATTTTACAAATATTCTAGTAATAATTGAGTTTAAACATAACGATCTCTCAAAGGAATCACATTATCACTTAACTAACAGGAATAATGACTTCAATTTAGTTCAATTGTCTTAATCTCGTCACTCAGAAAATGCAATTTGTATCAGACTTCTTATTTAAACAGCCATTTTATCAGGCTATTATGCAGGGGAAGGCTCTGAAAGGTCTGCAGATTGAAGTGCAGCCAATTCCAAAACAAACAAGAGATAAACACGGGATCTGTCATCTGTCTAAAGAAGTTTGAAAATGGCAATCAAGAATTTAAAAGATCGGAGAAAACATATCACAAAGTTCAACAATCTTTAAACAAGATAACAGCTAGTTTGATAATATGGAAAAACAAAACCATAAAATATCAGATATTATAATCTGTTCTTAAGGCAACTACATATTGATCAAATATCAAATAGTTCTTGTTCTGATTGCAATGGTCTCTGGATTCTTCAGCGGTACTGCAAAGACAATGAAGGGAAAGTTCAGTACCTCTAGACATGATATCCATGGCATTTTAACAATAAGCAAGTATTTAATACACACAAAATTGCAAACTTGTAATTATAACTCCATAGCATGAGACACTCATAAGTCATTTCAATACCTTGATGAATCCGATTTCCTTGGCATTGCTTCTGAAAGCACTGTCTGCAGCACATAAGCCCATACTTTCTGATAATTCCATGAGAATTACCACAGACACGGCTGCCAAGTAACAGGTATACTAATTAATAAAATGAAGTAGCAGACATATACATTGAATTATGCATAACATGGAGACAAGATAATTAGGGGTGTTTGGTAAATAACTATTAACTGCTAGCTAATTGGGTTAGTGGATTTGACTACTGTATAACATTAGCTATTGTATAAAGGCGTTTGGTAAATTCGCTGTCGCGGATTACATGCAAAATGACTATGAAAAAATGATCAAAAAAGCTACTTTGCTTTTTGAAATTTTGGCGTTTTAAGAGCAAAAATTGTTAAAAAAGCTAATTAATCAACACCCAATTGACTAAAATGCTAACCATATTACCAACAAGGTCATAGACCCTCAAAACCAAATCACAAAGCAAGACATTAACAATACAAACAGGTAATAGAAGAATCCATTAATGGAGAAAGACACAGATCAATATCATTTGAATGGGTACAGGTTGACTAAATAACTCTTCAGATTTGGATTGAAATAGTACAAACATTAGAACAGGCATTCAACAAACATTAAACTCAATTAAAGCTCGAAAGTTGGTTCTTAAACAATCATAAGACAGGCAAGCATGCATCACAACTGGTCAAAAGACGATTTACATCAAGCAATTCAGCTCAGTATATTGCATTAAACGAATAAGTTCAGAAATCACAATATATAAAAGCTTTACTGGATAAAACTAGAATCCACATGGCCGAAAACTACTAATAGGAAAAGCAGACTGGAAACAAAATACTAATCAGCTCAAATTGGTTCTGAGAAATAAAAGGAGAAAAGGAGAAAGAGATACCATGCGCGCGAGCTCGGGCCCGTAGTTCTTGGGGTGAGCGTTCCAGATGTTAGAGTGTCCATATTCTCTCTCCTCGTTGAGGCTTCGACCACAGAGCAGCTGCGAAAAACCCTAACGCTTAAAATCTGTGGAGTTCGATTCAGGTTTTTTAACCTGTATATATAACAGCAAAAACCCTAATTTGCTGGGCTCTCAGCGGGCTTCAGCGTATTAGGCCATTAGAAATTTGGGCTTCTTCCTGACCGGCCCAATTAATTAATTGGGCTACATCTGAACGTGAAGCGGCGAGGTACCGGATATTAAAGGGCGGTCACAAATAATCACAATTCAGAACGGCCGGCGAAGAAGAACGCTGAAATGGCTTCATCGTCGTCTTCATTCCGGTCATCCACGAAAACGGAGAACTGCCTCTAGACGGGTCGGAATTCGGGTTGGGTGGAGGTTCGAACTCACTGCGATCATCTCGCTTCGTTATCGTCGGATCTGGCGCACATTCCCACCATCAACACTCCCTGCAACAAGTCCGTCTTTCCTTCCACCAAACCCTAAAACCTCTGGCTGTTGATTTCCCCAATCTTCTTCTTCAATTAAAATCCAATCGAATTTCATTACAAGGTGCCAACATCCGAGCGAGAACTGGCTATGCTTGAGCTGCAAGGAAGTTCTGTGCGGCCGATTCGTGAAAAACACATGCTGGAACCACTATCAACAAGTTGATCACTCTTTAGCGCTTAGCTTCAGGTACCTATTTTCCATTTCTCTCGGATTTCCTTTCGTATTTCTTCGCTTTGACATCTGCTTCTGCGCATGTATATTTGGATGCAGTGATTTATCGGTGTTGGTGTTTTTCCTGCGATGGTACTTTGGATGAACAAGCCAATTCCGGCTCTGCGCATTGTTCATCAAACTGCTATTTGCTGAAATTCGGTGAAGCTCCTCTCAGCTCCCCAGACGAGTATTTGCAGCTGGAAGATAACGGAGTCTGAAACTTCTATCTCCGGGAACTAGGACCCTTGATTTCATCATGATTGTAAAGCGCAGCTGTTTCTTGTACCTGATTTCTCGACATTAAATCCTTCTATCACTTGGATTCTCGAATTCATGTGATTTTGATATTGAACTGGCGTGATTGTAGAAACGTCTGCAGAAAATGTCTTGAATCTTCTTCAATTTGGATTGTGAAGTACATAATTAAAACTTCTTTAATTCAGTCGTTCTTTGAATCCATTTATGTGTCTACTCGAAATCCCCAGGAATTCTATGAGATGAAAGTGTTGTATACGATTTATATTGATATGGGTGATCGCTGATTAGAAACGTCTGCCGAAAATTATGCTTAATTGACATCTGCCTAATCGACTTTTGGGGATTGTGATATAATACATAATAAGAATGCAAAATATAAATGAGACGGAAAGTTTTTTGCCTGATTTTGCTGGGATTCATGAAATATTATGTAATATATATAGGAGGTGGAAGTGAAAAACAAGATGGTAGCACGCGTAGCAATTCACCATTGACAAAAAGCTGAAAAAGTTTACAAAGCTTATTAAGGTTTTTTGGATCCTTTGAAGCCATTCCCGAACAAGACTGTTTTCTCTAGAACCTGTGGCTTATGTGACAATCATAAAGCTGTTTAAAAGACTCAGAATGAGCATGATTGCTTTGATTTCACATTCTCCTCTTGAGACTTTTCTCCTTTCTTTCTTTCTTTCTTCGGCTTGGAAGCCAAGCAGCCTGACAAAAGGACAAGTAAATTTGTAAATATATTAGACTGGAATTAGAGGGTTCAAGCATGCTTTAAACAAGTCAAAATGAAATGGGGAGGAGAGGAAAGAAAAGATGAGACTTGCGCTGTCTCTCTCAAGTCTAGGAGAGATGAGGGGCGCATGGAGTTTCCGAGGCTCAAGCCTCCCCATGCTTGTTGCAACTCTTTCTCCCTTGGCTTCTCGACGAGAAACTGAATGCCTAATTCTGGTCATCTTTGGTTGCTGAGCAGCAGCTACTTTTCCTTCTCAGTTAATTTGATGTCTGACAAAACCTGATCCAAACTACCTTCCATGTTCACCGTTACCCTTCCATACGTGATACTTATTTCACTTGGCAGATTTCCTTCTCTGTGCTTGTGCTGCAGGCAGCCATTTTCTCCTTTTCCAGCTTAGACAATGCTTCATAATATTTCATATTTAGCCCATACAATTTGCAGCAGCATCTGCTCCTGCATTTCTCTGAGATCTGAGGACACCCAATTGACGATCTTCTGCATTTTCACCTTTCCAGGACGATGAATTGGCTTCACTAGAATCTTGTCAGACTATTATCTGATACTGACTTTTATCATCTTTTTCCCCAATGTGAAATGTTTTACCTTTTAAAACTGTTCTCCAGTCAGAGAACACTGCATTCTACTTCTACACCTGTATTCATGTTTTCCTTCCCCAGTTGGTTGTCTCATCAAATCATGATGGAATTCTTTCAGCACCTCACCAGATGCAACTAAATTGTCTTCTGAATCTGTTGTAGGAAGGTTACAGAAGAGGTTGTCCCACTCAAATTGATGAACTGCCCTTCCATTGGAGACGTTTTTTCTATTTTTTGCTTCTTGCCTTCTCTTTCAAGTCTTGACACATGTTTCACTAGAAATTTATCTAGACTGGGAAGCTCACCCATAACATCTTTTTTTTTATTGCCAACTGCCCTACCATGTGGTTCATAAGGTTTTACATTCTTCCTTGTTTTTTCGATCTCTTTCTCAAGCTTTGAAGAATGCTTTACCAATACACTTCCAAGGTCAGGAATTCAGAGGAAATCACATTACTGTTTGAAGCTTTAGACTTGCTTCCAATTAATGGGCTCTGAACATTTTTTGGCTCCTTCAATTTCCCTCTCAAATTTTGAAGAAGGCTTCAGAAGAGAACTTTCAAGATCCAAATTATTTTGGCTTGAGTTTGTAGAATCATGTGAAGGAAGTCTTTCATCTTCATATTTATCTGACCTTTGTTCAAGTCCTTCACTCTCTACATTCCTTTTTGCATTCTTGGCTTCTAGGACCTCCCTTTTCAAGTCTTGTCAACCGCTTTACCAGAAACTTGTCTAGGCTTGGAAGTGGGGCCTCATCCACACTTGAATCCTTTGCTCGTACAGTTCCACCAGAAGAAGGTAATCTTTCCATGAAAATCAAGGCCCGGGTCTGATTTATTATCAGGTGCTGATTCCAATTTATGATGTTTCTGGTTTTCAGCTTCTACAAGAGCAGCATTTAACCCACAAGTTGCAACGATAGTAGCAAGAGATGCAAGTTCATCTTCTTGCAAACACCTAAGTCTTTCCATCATCATCTGTACAAGGTTTTGTCATATTAAACTTGTCAGATACCTGCTTCTTCTTACATTTCCTTTGTCTTCCCCCTGCAAACTCCATCTCTAAATTTATGTCTTCATGACAATCGTGGTCCTTCTGTGTGCCACCATACTCAAGCTCAGATGCAGTATCGGATTCATATTCTGAATGAATCTCTGAAGGTTCATGATAGCTTTCATCTGTATCAGGGTTTTGACTGATCTTACGCAGCAGTTCTTTGAATTCGTCTTTGTTTATTGAAGGGCAATTTGCAAGAATTGATAAGGGCAGCTTTAACTGCTGACGCCACTTGCTTATCCACCTCAAATGCAGTTTCGAAAGATGTTCTAACAGTGTGCATGGTGGATCCTCCTACTTTAGCTGATGATGTTTCTATATTGTAATGCTTCGGTGAAGCATCTGGAATGTCATATAAAATCACTCCAACGGCGGTGGCAGCTTTAAAAGCTTCATCTGAAGTTTTCTCTGCCTTCATCAACTGCTCTTCTGCTTGCTTATTATCAATCCTGTACATAACATCAAGGGGAATAAATTCTCGAAGAACCATTAAAGTAAAGATAAATTCTACTTCTCACTCAGACCAAAAATAGTCACCTGGCTGCTTTAAGTATTCGACACCAAGATGCTTCAACCATAGCAGCCTTCCGTGCCTCCATTGCTTTCTGAGGCAGCCTCCCTGACTGCAATTTTTTCTCTCAAAACTCTTGAATAATGAGGATTAGAATCACCCAAAGTCTCATCAAGAGTTGAATTCATACCATCTACTTCCTGCGTCAACGTGTTAGTTTAAAACCTGGTGGCTAGAAGGCTACACGGTATTGCTATGCAAAAGGGGAATATAGGACAGAACAAAGATCAGATTATACTACCTGCAGCAACTTTAATTTTCCTCTTCAAATAGGAGTCCACCTTTTGACGAGGGAACCAACTTAGAGGAGAAGTTTTCCGATGTGTGGCTTCCTAATTTGTGATGCATTTTTGTTTAGAGAAACCAAGCTTGAACGAGACCATCACAAAATCATAGCCTTATTCTGACTGCAAAATCCAAACCGACATGACATATCTCATAAAAAAACAAACAAAAAAAAAAAGCTGCAATCAAACTGTTAACGGTCTGATGTAAGCTTAGAACACTGAAGATCAACCCTCAATTGTTGATGAGAGTTATTTTTGTATACACAGATATCTTCATACAAAACACCTAAATTGCAATGGAAACGGGATAAGAAATGAGGAAATGACGCTCACCCAAAATAAAGTCTTCCGTGCAAGGCATATATAGCACTACTCAAGATCACATAAAAACGCACTTAAATGTCATTGAAAAGAGGCAAAAGTTTAGCAAACTAGTTTTCTTCCTACTGCAATTTTGTCCTTCTCTGTAACACCTACTTCACTAATCTTGCTACTCTACTAGAAATTATAAAGTTGCTTTAAAATGCGGCACGACTTAGAGAGTTAGAGTAATCTTGTTTCTATATAAAATCATTCTCTTTGCCATCTAGTTCACATCTCTGTGACACTCTACCAAACTGTAAAGTGACTGAAAAGCATATCACAGTGCTTATGTTTATCCATTTCATTGACACTCCTACCAAAACTTTAAAGTGACAGAAAATCCTGTGTAACTTTTATCTAAAGTACGCATTAACTATTCAGCCACTTTGGCTATACTCATTCTACTTGCATTATCTTCATCTTGATCTCAGTGGTACAATTCTTATTAGATGAACTGAATTCATCTGATTGCACATTCATGGATAACAGGATAAGACAAGTTATTATGTCCCAAACAATTTCTTCATTCATTCATGTATTTCAGCTTATATCACTTGTTCAGAATTATAAGTTACTCTGAAACATGGACCGGTTTCTAAACCCTAGCTCCATTAGACTTTCCTGAAGTTCAAAGCACTCTCCAAACACCACATCACAGTCATTATCATTCATGTATTTCAGCTTATATCACTTCTTCAGAATTATAAGTTACTCAGAAACATGGACTGGTTTCTAAACCCATAGCTCCATTAGACTTTCCTGAAGTTCAAAGCACACTCCAAAACACCACATCACCAGTCATTATCACTACTGCTGGTTGTCGAAATTATTGATTAAAGTAAGATAAAAAAAACCCTAACCCTCTCCCCTCCCACCAAACGCACACTGGTAAATCTCTAAAAAGCCAAGCAAAACCACGAAGAGAAAACACTCCAATCAGATTACCATAATTAATTGCGGTGATTAATAAATATTAAAACCAAAAAAACAAAAACAAAAACGATCAAACGGAATTCGTTACCTTCCCCAGCTTTGGAAGTGGCCGTTGCAGAGGCGGTAGGGCTGAAGCTCTCAGAATGAGACAGAGTCTGATCGGCGTATGCTTCTCTTCTTTTCAATGCAGCCCATGTCCAAGCAACCTAAACCATTTTCCCACCCGGATCCGGTAATCATACCCGCCAAAGATTTGATTGAGCACAGAGTAACTAAACGATACGTAGTGTACTGATCGATGCGTATCCAAGATTATTAAGAATTCAGTATAAAAGAGAGCGAGGAATATCGACAGAGAGATTCTTTCTTGATCTTGAGAAATGAACGAAGAAGAAGAAGGATTACTGGTGGAATGGTGATGCTATTCTGGAAAGGAAGACTGATGATTTTGAATAAGAGAAGTGGGGGACTATCCGTTACAGGCGATTCTCTCGTTCGCAACGGTTCTTTTTAATTTTCCTTCCAGAGAGCCAGATCAGGGTGCATGCTAGTGCACCGAATCACCGATGGCTAATTACGTGGTCCCTTCAGAAATGAGGAAATTGCCAAGAAAGGACGCAAACTCCAATGAAATTGCAAAAAGAAACAAAAAATAGAAATTCCACATTTAAACTCCTCCAACTATTGTTGTAATGTTATGTTTAACTTATCTCTTTAATATTTTGCATCATTACGTCATTAACTTTATTTTCTTACATAATTAGTCTTTCTTTTAAACTCTTGTCATTTCACCATTTAATAAAAAATAAATAGCATATAATTTAATCATTCAAATATCTTGTCCCAACATGTAATTTCTCTCCATGTTTTTAAAAATCATTTTAATTGAATGATGAAATTAAATGTTAGTCATATTTATTAAATGGTGGAATAACAACATTTATTCATAATAATACTTTTAAAAGAGAAAATTATCGATTTGGTCCCTCGACTATGAAGATTTCACTAATTTGGTCCTCGACTATCAAAATTATTCAATTTGTCCTCGACTATGACATTTTACCTGATTTGGTCCTAAGTGTTATTTGCAAGTCAAACCTAAAGGGCAATTTTGAGATTTAAAAAAAAATATCTTCCTTCTTCTTCCCTAAATCTAAGTCGTTTGTTTTATATAGATAGGTTATTTGTTTTTGCGATAGCAGTCGCACCTTCAATATGCAACCAAAGTGTCGTGGATCATGCTTCATCCCAGCTATAATAATCGAATGATGTTCAAAAATTTGTTGCCTTGTGCCAGCATCATTTTCATCCAGTTATAAGCATCTCCATTTTCGAACATCATTCGATTCTTACAACTTACCAGCATAATAGCATATAGACAATACTGGCCACCAAAAAAAAAAACATATAGACAATATACTAATAATAAATTTACTAAATTACCCATTGTTATCGTAATGCAAGGCGTGCCCAGCCTGCATTTTCGACCACTCGTCGAACGATTGAATTCAAACCACAAATTCAAGTGTTATCACTTTATTTCACGCTTCATGCCACTATACTTCAACATCTGTCATATATAATCCAGTAACCTATGAGATACACAAAACATTTTTAAGCGAATCAAACAGACAAAATATATATATGATAGATGAGTATATTTAAACCTTATTACTTTAACAGGAATATGATATGATGTAGAAATAAACAGGACATTTGCATGTCCTTGATATGGTACGAGTAATTTTCTACAAGATCAAAAAGGAATCAAATTCCCCAAAAGGTATAACGTGTGTTGTCGTTTGCATGGTTAATTAAGACGAATTTGTTAACAAAGTGTAACATAATCCGATGATGCAGGCCAGGGTACGGATGTCACGTTGATATGATCGATGAAGTTTGTGTGTGTGCATCCCGCGTTTGACAAAAATAGGTACAACAGGTACGGAATTACGTTGCCAAAAACGCAGCCCGAAGCGTTAACACCACACAAAATGCAGTCGATTACAGTAATGGAACATTAGCTGACAGATTTTATATTACTACGGAAAAGTGAAACATAAAGTTTGGACGAGATACCTTGTTCTTTAAAACTTGCGACGGCCATTAGCAGCATCACGATAATGCATATATGCAGATCAATAGTCCGATTTATCCTTAACGTACAAATTGAATGGATTTAATGTCTTAAACACTGTGTTGTTTATTCCTTAACAGTGCAACTCGAACATTAATAAGGCGAACTATAATGTCACTCAAAGGTTAACTACGTGTAATGATTTTATAAGTCATTTATTTGGTTTCGAAAATATAAGGATGAGTCAAATTGTGGAATTTGAATTATTTTGGACGTGTGATATGGTCATGGACTTTAGAAGAGAGTGTGTAGTAGTGGTTATTTAAGGTATGATCGGTCAAATCTCTACTCGACTTTTGTGATTTAGTTAATAACTTGAGTGTCTTATCATTTGGTGCTTCTATTAATTAAGAGGCCAATGTATTGCTTGATAATGTTCAAAGGAATCGAGAAGTATATATGATTGAAGTTAGTCTATCCGTCATGCTAGTTGGGGCAACCTAAAATTAAAAGTGAAGATGTTTAAAGGAAAAAGACTACCCCGTCCACGTACGTCATTTGGTGTGGTGCGATGGCCGATGGCCGGTGGTTGATAATAAGGTTTAGAGGGAATTGAGAAAAGTTCACAAGGAAATTGATGTCGATTTAGCAATGGGTGACTTAAGATCCAGGGTAAAGCCCTCTAAAGAAGAAAAAAATGACTACTTAATATTTAGAAGAATTTTGAGTGTAAGTCGTCTAGAGTAAAAAAATGATAAATGAGATATTGGATGGTGTACCTAAAAGATAAAAAATTCTGTTATTGACTTTATTCCCATAAACTGTTTACAGTATAAAAACCCCATGTCCCATACCTCCTTCTGACCTCAATAAATAAATAAAAACAATTAAGTTAATATAATATATTATATATTTGTACTTGTGCAGCAGCTAATATATACGTTCGTTGATGTCGGGCATGCCGGGAGCAATGGCTGGCTAAGTTTCCGAGGAAATCACTGCAATTCAGGTAATTAATAGTCAGTCCGAGGTATACTTTTCGTTAATTAATTGGTGTTTTGTTCTTAATTAGTTTATTAAATTAATTCATCGTGAACTGAAATATGCAGTAGCGCGGCACCGGCGGCACGCGTTGCATGAGCAAGATAGGGGGGACAAACAGGAGGAGCAAAGCGGATGTGGCGCGGCGGCTATAGAGGAAGGAGGATGAGAAGCGATTGGAAGAGGTATCGCCGAGCTGGGCACCGCATCCCGCACCGGAATATATTTCCCGGCAGGCACGAGCGAGTGATGGACGACGTTCCGAGCGGCGCCGCCTCTCTCAACCAGACTTATTGGCTGGAGGAGCGTCGACGGGGGTTGGACAAACCCGACCCCGACGTCGACTACTACCATAACTTTACGGCGCACGGCGACACTATTAATTAATGTTGTTGCTGTATTTGACGGAATACAGTAAATATTGCATGCATTCTACCTAAAGCCACTGCGTGTTTCTCCTAAGCTACTTACATAAGTCGATCTTGAAAGGATCGGATCGGGATGATGGATATGTATAAGATTATGTCCTGAATATTCAGAAATTATATAATTTTAAAACACAAATTCAGATTTTCCAGCCTTTAATTTACTTCTCTTGTACACTACAGCTAAGTATCAACTCCTTTATGACGATTGTCTAATCAACTGCGACGCTCCAGTAAATCACAAAAGAAGTTGCAACCATCTCGATCAAAGCCCATTCAATGTGAAGCATTGATGCCGTCGAGATCGAGTAGTCTCTTCTCCCAGAATTTTGTATACTTGAACTTATTGGTGAAAACTAAGAGTCAATGTGAGCTACAATTTACTTTATTTACTTAACATTTGGCTCTAGTCTCTAGACGTGAGGTTTAGTCGCGAGGCTTTAGCATCTTCATAGTCCAATTTCATCACTGGGCAAATTATATCTTCTCTCAAATACTGGTCATACTGGAACCATTGAGCTAAACCCGTGCGGGCTACAAATTTACTTTTATTTACTAGACATTTGAGCTCTAGTCTCTAGAGGTGAGGTAGTGCGACGCTTTAGCATTCTCATAGTCCAATTTCATCACTGGCAAATTATATCGCACACCAAGACATACAATGCATTGTGCGCCTTAAGAGGAGTTTATATATATTATGTTAGGAGTTTATGTGTATTCTACTATACAATTATGTATCATACGAAACATGTGATTTTTAAGATGCATTGTTGCACCTGGTGCACATATAACAATCACCAATCTCCTTTTAAGTTTCTACATTGGGCCATATTGGAGTAACTCTCTATATGTTTGAAAAGCCTATTAATCCATTTCCAGAAAACTTAGGTAATTTCTGGCTGCTAGATTTTAGCCCACGATCCATTTCAAATATTGGGAAGATATCCATCCTAAGCCCAAAATCCGACAATCACACATGAAAATGATGAAACCTTATCGTGCTCTCACTGTCTTGCCATCATCCTTCTCAACGTGACCAGGTAAGCTCTTTCTTTCGTCATAAAATTCTGATGCTATTTTCGCTAACATCCTTAAATGCAAACGCAACTCTTCCTTGCGGATTGAAATTGATTTCTTATGCATTTGAATTGAATCCATATTAAGAGTAGGAGAAGCGTTTCCGGTTTCCCCGTTGCATGACGAAAGCTTTGGAGCTTTTCCACAACCGGAGGACCCGTTTGGGTCGGAGCATATACCCGTGATTGAGTCCGACAAATCTCTTCCCACGACAACCATATCAATCGTCACCGCAATCACCGCGCCATAGCGCATAAACATAGCCATAGCAAGCAAGTACTGTCCGCCGTGTTGATCGGAACGATTTGAATGGCTGTAAATAATCCACGGCGCTCTTTAGCTCTATCCACCGTTCCTCTTTCTGGTTGGACCGTTGAATTTCTCCTTCGTCTCTATTATGATTATTGTTCTTGCTTATCTTATTTTGCTAAGTGGTTTAATTAATTCTCCTCGTATATGCTATCTTTCGCTATCTTTTTCCTATCATCTGACTATGTGCTTAAATGACCTAAGCTCCACAACAATTGGTAAAGTGTCTATGTTTTCTTAGAAAATCTTTAGTTTAAGTCCTCTAATGCATCTTTTGAGATCCCTAATCCTTATATAGTATACAATGTATACTTGTGTATGATGCTTGTTGAATGTAAGCTTAGTTCAGTTACTTGGCATTCCAAATTGAAACGTTCCATTCCGAATGTAATGGTTACGTGTTAGAATTTTCTATGCAATTCTAGATTGCTTTATTTCATCTCTATTGCCTCATATTTAACATAAGTGTGCTTTAAAAAGCAAGCTGCACCTTCTCTCGCTCTCGCCATTATTTTTCTACAACTGAATATGAAAGTCTCATAGTTTATTGGTGGCATTTAATTCTGAGCTGTATCCTCTTTTCTTGCATGCTCAGAGCGTGAGTCACTTTGGTTGACCTGAGCAGTACCCCATCATCTTCCGGAAATGTTAACAGCATAGAAAATGATGTTAGTTACCAACATGATACAGAATAGACTGAATACTCTGACTTGAATGAAAGGCTTCCCAGTGCTTGTACTACTTGCACAAGGGAAAGGCTCCTTTCAGAGGCTGAAGTGTATTCTATCAGGGAAACAGGTTAATTCCCTGAAGATCATTGATGAGAACTTTCCACTTATTTCCTCTCATTTTTGATTGTTTTTTTATCGCGCAATTGTATGATCACATCCAATGGTGGTTCATGGTACCGTAAAATTTTAAGCAAAATGTCTTTCTGTTGTCCTTAAACTTATGCTTTTCTTCTGTACTTATTTCTTTGGGTGTGGCATGTGGGATGTTAGGGCTGCACTTAGTACATTGTTAGTCTAAAATGGAGGGAGCAAATATCTCTGGTCGGGCATGCATTGATTGCTTTCCCAATTATTATGCCTTTTGTGGTAGTTGTTGTTTATGTGTATAAATGATTCAATCTCCCACATCGCTTTTTGTCCAATATCATGAAAGATTGAAAGGCAAGTGTTGTTTTTTTCATTGTAGACAAAGTACCGTGTTGCAGCAAGCTTCATAGAAGAGACTCCGACAATTGCAGACGACTTTCGACTTACTGATTGCTATTGACTGGGAAAACCGAAATTCTAGGGAGTGGCATTGGAGCGGACATTGTTCTCTAACTCTCTTAGGACGCGGATAAGATCAGAGACCCCACCTGGGCTACCAAAGAACACTGGAGTCTCTCCACGTTAAATTTTCCGCAACTTGGCATTACTCCAGTGGAGCAGTTCCCAGCATAGTACGAGAGTGCAGCCATTTGTCTCGAGGCGTTTCTGGAAGGAGACATAGCTTAATATCTTTTTACCGTTGTGGCACATGTTTCCACGAAATCTGCTTGGTTCCCCTGGGTTCAAAACGTGTGGGGCTGCCAATACTGCCAGCAGCGTATATCATCTCTGTAAGTAAGTGACAGACAACTTTCTTCTTCTACACGTTGTATAGAATGCATTTTTGTCCTTAGGTCCTTTGTTGCTTTCCTTGGTCCACCCACAACATGTCTAGTGAACCACTAAGTATTAGTACGAAGTCAGGTCGTCCCTCCACTTGGCGGTGGCGCGCGTAGCGCTGTAAAAACCTAAGTCAATGCCAGACGAAAACGGGAAGCATCAGCCAAACAGACATATGGGCGTGACCGAGGGCCCGAGTGGTGCCTATTCCAAAAACCACGCAAGCAAGCCACTTTGATTGTTAGTGGGATTTGGATGAAAGTGGGGAAGGCTGATGCAATGTTGCAATGCTATCAAAGTATTGTCTAATGTCAACACTTACCTACTAAACTTTTGGTGTCAGCCAATTATGTTCGAGTAAGCTGTAACTTTCAGTTATGTTTCTTGGGTCTGCTGTAATGTATACACCTTCTTCAAAAGTCGCGAGAGAGTGGTTAGTTCTTTGTGTTCTTTTAATAAATTCTTTCTTCAAACACGACAGCATACGCGGGGCATGGAAATTCCGTGAAGGTTAAGTTGTGGTTGGACACTTGGACTATTGAAAACAGTAGGGTTGAGTTTTGGTCAAATACAGGATCCCTTCAAATTCTAACGTCGCAGGAAAATTCCACGAATCTTACCCAACTGAAATCCAGCTCATCCTGGGGCGGGTCACACTCCGACCTCTATGCTAAGCATGTGTGGCCATACTGAATCCTCTCCATAAGGGGACCCCAGCAAGCACCGACAAGCATGTGGGCAACTGAATCCCCGAGTTAAGCGGGACCAAAGCATGTGGGAGGATGTAATCAGCGGCGACTCAATGGGTTAGTAGGCAATGCCAAATGTTGGTGTTTATCTATTAGGTAAATCTGTTCTTCATCTTATATCATAAGTCCCACAACTGCGCGCCGTCGAATTCGACCTGTGGTCTTTCACAAGATACTGCGTAGGTTACAGACGCATTGGGCTAAGTCGATGCGGTAGAAAATTCCAAATATCTTAATAGCTTTTGGGTTGAAAGGAATGAATTATGGAAAAAGGAATGTGTAAGTTCAGTTTTCTATTGAATTGCAATTCATATGGGGGAGGGCACGAATTGAAATTCCCTCTAAACATTGTAATTTAGATGACTAGTAAATATGTTGTAATTAAATTGGTAAAACTACATCTAACCAAACCATTCATAAATACTGGACGGTTTGCCTGCTAGCCGTCCAATGGAATCAACAAAATAATATCTGGGTCAAATCATTCTCCCCTTTGAAATGTCCGCATATAAATGCTACAAGTGTAAAATGCTCCACCCAACTCCCGCCCTGCAATCCTGTCTCTCTTTCAAATGGTGGGGAACAAAGCACTAACAATGACAAGGACTTGTATCACTTGGAAAAATTATCACTATAATCTTATCTCAAATTCGATCTGATTAGGAGTTCAAACTCCATCAAGAACAATACCCTATTAATAATGTTGATTCATCCATAAAATCTCATTAAAATACTCTCACATTTAAATGTGGAGTTATCTTTCCTATTTGTATATCATTCTAACAAATTTTCAAATTCGGCACTATATTCAGGGCTATCATATACAATTTAGGGTTTTTATGCTAGTTGAGATACATGTGATTTTTTTGGGGGAAAAGGGTCAAATAGGCCCTCAAATTTTTGCTAAGATCAATTAAACCCTCCAACTTTTTAAAGGTGCGCATTACACCCATGAACAATTGCATTTTTAAGGTAATGAAGTCCAAATACAGGTAAATGAACTGCTATCAAAGGTCACGGAAGATCCGGCATATTTTCCGATAAAAAGGACCGGCGACGGCACCGGTCGCCGGTCAAAACCTTCTCCGGCGAGAAGGCCACCACTTGGTGGTTTTCTCGCCGGAGAAGGTAACCCAAATCTGGGTTGCCTATCCGGTTGAGAAAGCCACCACAGTGGTGGCCTTTTCGTCCAGAGAGAGCCAACACAAATCTGGGTTGCCTTCTCCACCGTGCCGGAGAAGATTTTTGACCGGTTGACCGCGGCGGCCCACTTTTTGTCGGAAATACGTTGGAAACCCGGATTTTTCTGTGACCTTTGATGAGCAAGTCATTTACCTGTATTTGGGCTCATTGCCTCAAAATGCATTGTTCATGGGTGTAATTGCACCTTTAAAAAATTAGAGGATCTAATTGACTTCTTTAGCAAAAGTTTGAGGTCTATTTGACCTTTTTCCCTTTTTTTTTTCATAAAATTTTAAGATAAAAACGGTAAGGGGTTCAAATTTTATTCTTTATGGCAAATATATCTCACTCATGACATAACTTTGGGTTTGAAATGGGAAGTAAGCTTTATTTATCCTTAATCAAACGATAAGGAATTTGATCCTTGACTTTAGGTATGGAATAATCTTAAAATTTTCAACAACTGTA
>VALG01013084.1:0-16088 GCA_009835305.1 Ipomoea purpurea
ACGACCGGTCCCGGGGGAATAAGGTTGGACTTGGGTGTACAGGGGTCCTGGAGGTAAAGGTTGGAACTAGATATAAGGTTGGGGGTAGCCATAAGGTTGGAACAGGGCATAAGGAAGGCATTTCAACTCGTGATGTGTGATGTCACGAGGGCTTGTGTAGCCGTGGTTGTGTGTTCTCTGTCTTGTGACGTGTGTAGTCACAAAGCATGTGTTCCTAGGCATGTGTTGCCGTTTTCATGTATTTATCCTTGAGTTGTTGTTGTCCGTTGTGGTCTTGGGATGCGTTCCGTGTTGTTTGTTGATGAGTGTGAGTTTGGAGTTGTTTGTTTACTCTTGGTTTTACATTTATAAATATATGTATTCCGTTTCGAAATGATTTTTGTATATATATCCTACCTATGTATGATACTTAACAGGTATTGGTGGTTTTACCCAGCATTATCCTGACCGGGCGCGTCCCAATGTTTATCTTTGTGTTCTTTCATGTATGTCTAGACGAGCGCGATGTCTAGTGGCCGGTAGCTTAGTACCTTTATCCTTGTTTTGTGCATGTGTGCCAATGTAGTTTTAGACTGATGTCTTTGGCATAGATGTATACACATTGCAGATTTGACCGTCGTAGCGTTTACCGTGGTTGGTAGACGTGGCATAACACCCCGTTTGATTTCTTATCTAGTTATCGTTTTATCTTCCGCTGTGCTAGTGTGTTGTTGTATGATCTGCATGTGTTAAGGCCTTTTTATATAGGTCATGTTTGGGGGGTGTTACAATTGGTGTTATAGAGTTTATGATGCTCAATCTACTCCTTGTTAAGTTCTTGCCAATTCTTGATTTGTTATGTCTTCCTTCTTGTTTGAAATTCTTGAAGAATCTTTTGAGTTTGACAAAAAGGAATCGTTCTTGGACCTCTTGTCACAATGTTGTTTCCTACCACCGTTTGTTTCTAATTCGTCGTACCAAAGCTTCGGGGACGAAGCTTCTTTGAAGGGGGAGAGGATGTGACACCCAAAAAATCAACATTCAATCCATGGATTAATTGAGTAATTAATCCTATTTCATTTGAGGAATAAATTCCTAAAATCCTGATTTTTAATACTCAAGGACTAGTATTTGACTAGTCAATCTTAAAGTTATGTTTGTACCTTGAGCTTTGTGGGGAGTTCCCTTTGTTCCTTACACTTTCTAAAGGTTAGTAAGGATATTCTTAACTTTTCACCAAGAGTTAGTATTTTAACCTAAACCTAGAAGACTTCTTCATTTCATTCCTTACATTTCCTAGAAATTAGCTCTACCTTCTCTCTAGAAAGGTGAGTAGCTTTTCTCCAAGCTAAGTTGAGACCTTGTCAAGATTCCAAGATTTGCTTCCAAGAATTCAACCTTTCACCTATTTGGGCATCTAGGAGGGTAAGATCTAAGTCCATCTTGTGTTTTTGGTTTCATCTTAGATGTCTTTTTCTAAAAGTAGGATCTTTATGATATTTTGGTTTGATCTGAAGTGGGTTTGGAAAGTGAGCCCTTGTAAGGAGCTTGTTTGAGGTGTAAAGTGAAGTCTTTTAGTCTACAAGAGGTAACTCATGCTCTACTAAAACCTATTTTTGCTGTACCTATATGTGATTTCTTAGATTCTACTTGTGCTTTGCTATGAAATGTGAGGTTTAATGCATTTGTCTTGTGAAAATGCATATCTAGAGCTTGTGTTTAGGGTTCTTGTGTGTCATTGCTTGGCATTTTCCATGATTCAAGTCATTTTTGTTGTATTGGGTGAGATTTGGCATGTTTTAGACCTTGAATTTGAGTTCGGAGATAAAAATCCCCGAAGGGATTTTTTGTGGTACAAGTATGTACCCGCGGCGGAACGGCGAGCGGGGCACCACTCGTCGCCTACCCGCGGGCACGTGCCTTGTGGGAATGTGTTCCCGCGGGCGGAACCACGGGTGGGGCACTACCCGTGGGTCCACCCGCGGGTACAAAAGTGGATTGGTTGGGGATTTGTTCCCCGTGATTCTTTTGGCTCGGTATTTGGTCTTTTGACTCCGATGTTCTTTTGTGAAACTATTTGACTGTCTTTCTTGATGTTTCGTTGTCTAGAACTATATGGTTGGTATCCATGTAGGACTTTGGTGTCTTGAATCGCGCTAAGCGTTCAACATTGTGTTTCGTTGAACCGTGAAGTGTCTTGTGTGTTCCTCGGAACTATGTTGAGTTTCTCCGTTGATAAGCATGCTAGTTTGTGTCTAAATGTTAGCGTGTGTGTTGTTTGTACCTTTCGTTTGTTGATGATAACTTGTGTTATTCATCGTTGTTGTTGTTGGGGCTTGACCCGTTCTTTGATTGAGTATGTTTCATACCTTCGTTACGATCCGTTGATGATTCTTGTTGAGGTGTGATGAGTGTGTGCTTTACCTGGATTGCACGATTAGTGGTATTGGGACACAAGTCACCAAGGTATTGCAGCGGTCCTCGTGGTGGCCGTACGTGATTATGGAGCTGTGGCCTTTGTGTGAAGGTTCACGTGTTTATGGGGGATAACATAGTAATCCGGGCATGTGTTGCCATGTGTGTGTACGGTACCTCGTGTACTATGAAATCGGTGGTTCTGTTGGAAATCTGTTGAGAGAGGGGACGACGGTCCTCGGGGAATAAGGTTAGACTTAGTTACAGGGGTCCTGGAGGGTAAAGGTGTTGGATACTAGAAGTTGGGGGTAGCATAAGGTTGGAAAGGCATAAAGAAAGCATTAACGACTGATTGGGGATTTTTTCTTCAAGAGGTGATGTGTTGTCACGAGGCTTGTGTAGTTGGGCTGTGTGTTCTTTTTGTTGACGTGTGTAGTCACAAAGGCATGTGTTGCCTAGGCATGTGTTGCCGTTTTTCGTGTCTTTATCCTGAGTTGTTGTTGTCGTATGTGTGTGGGTTATGTCGTTTTCCGTTTGTTTTAGTGTTGAATTGTTGATGAATGGTGAGTTTTGAGTTGTTGTTTACTCTTGGTTTTACATTTATATATTATGTACTATGTATCCGTTTCGAAATGATTTTGTATATATATCCTACCTATGTATGATACTTAACAGGTATTGGTGGGTTACCAGCATTATCGCTGACCGGGCGTCGTCCCAATGTTTATCTTTGTGTTCTTTCATGTGATGTCTAGACGAGCGCGATGGTTAGTGGCCGGTAGCTTAGTACCGTTTATCCTTGTTTTGTAGCTTGTGTGCCAATGTAGTTTTAAGACGATGTCTTTGGGATAGATGTATACACATTGCAGATTTGACCGTCGTAGCGTTTACCCGTGGTTGGTAGACTTGGCATAACACCCCGTTTGGATTTTCTTTTATCCATTTATCGTTTATCTTCCGCTGTGCTAGTGTGTGTTGTTGTATGATCTGCATGTGTTAAGGCCTTTTTATATAGGTCATGTTTGGGGGTGTTACAGGCATAGTCCAAACGAGTCCTCCAAAATTACTGTTTTCCTCACCATATATATATATATATATGATATATATATATAATATATATATATAATATATATATATATATTATATATATATATATATATATATATATAGAAGCTCATATGTGGTCATGTCATTAGGTGGTGTCGTTATCTGGGGTCGTTGAATCAGTTTAATCTAAAGGCAGTGGTAATTTCTGAGAATTTTCGCGCGTTTTAGTAAGTGGGGGTGTTATGGTAATTACAGTGACCATTTATAGCGGCGGGTTCCAGAATACACCAACAGTGTTGACAACATACACCAATAGTGTAATAAACACACCACAGTGAAACACACCAATGGTGTATTCCCGTGTTATGGTAATTACAATGGCCATTTATAGCGGTCGGGTTCCAGAATACACCAACAAGTGTTGACAACATGCACCAATAGTGTAATAAAACACACAACAATGTGATTTTCCCTATTCCGGTGTTTTATGACAAGTTTACCCTTACAGTTCTTGGGTAGGAATGTGCGCGAAAATACTGAAAAATCTTGATTAATATGATCATTAGCTCTATCTAATCTAATGGTCTATAATTGACCATATGACACACTAACAACATGGCCACATGTGAGCGCTCTTTTATATATATATATATATATATATTATATATATACCTCATGCATCTCAAGATATGCAAATACTATTCTCATGCAATCAATGCACATAACTTTTTCAGCTAAATCTCAATATGATAAGATAACGGATCTCTACATGAATATGAGATTTTAGAAAATATACTTAGGCTCACATTGGCCTCTGATGCACATTTTTAAACATGAGATGCTCAACAATGCCATTTACTGTGAAATGATGCTTATAACTTTGTATTTACTTTGAAACTCAACAATTTCATAAATCATGCTTGCTACTCAAAACTTAACAATTCATTTCAATAAACACTTAACAAGTATTTAACATGCTATTAGAACTCAAGTTGCTTCAAGGAACTCATTTACTGTAGTTTAACCTTCAATTTGAACATGCTTTGTACCCTTTTAATAATGCTAAACAATAGCAGACAACTCAACTAATCATATAAACAATTTTGGCATGTTTTTCTATCCAAACTTAACACATAGTGTTCATGCTTCTTTACTTAATCAATCAAAAGATAACAAGCTTAACAATAAATAACTAAGTTTGATGTTTCCCTTGCCATTCACTGTAAACATGCTTCTGCAACAATTATGCTTACAAATCTTAGCATAAAATGCTCATTTCTTCCCAAACTCAACGAAATCAAAGCCAAGATGTTCGTCGAGACGGCCCCGAAGTAGAGAGCCACAAGGGCCCTCAATACCCAGTCTGAAACAACACATAGCTGAGCCACAAGGGCCCGACCACTACACAGAGAACTGCCACCGGGCTAGGGGCGGGGCTCTTCTAAGCCTGCCCTCAAGCCGATTCCTCAACGGTCCTAGGCAACGGCCCTACACTAGGGCCGTTCCCTAGGGTCGATGGCCAACGGTCCCTTTGTTGAACCGTTGGCTGGTCCGATTGGTTATCTGGTGCACACCTGGTTGTGCACCAGATGCCCCAAAAACAACTAACAAGACATTCTCATGCAAAACCAACTCCTCCAAAACATCAACAACACAATAGATATCATCAATAGCTCATAAAACATGGTATTTAGCATTTCTACTCATTTCTAACACAAAACAAGACTTCACAGAGTCTAGAAAATAGCTTTGGGAGTCATGGTTAACCTCTTGTGCATCATCTTCATTGGTTCTTCTTCCTTGTAGACACCACACCATCAGACTACCAGACACCAGAGCATGGGGAAGGGATGGGAAAGGAGGCTGTGCTCGGCGGCCGGGGGAGCAGCACGAAGGGATAAAGGGACCTGAAGCAGTTGGTGGGCGTTGGGTTGCTGTTTTCAAGGTTCGCAAAAAGCTTGGAAAAGTTCATGGTCGCTTGCCTAAATGGCAAGGGCTAGATGCTATTATAATTTGGGTTGAAAGGAAATTTTCTCAAAACGTTTTTCTAGATGAACTTGTTTTAAGGCTTTCAAAATTCTCCGGTTTTTCACTCAGATGGGATTTCTCACATTCAAACGTACCGCAATGTTAAACCCCCGGAAAAGGATTGGAAATCCTGGTTTGTTGAAGGTGGCAAAATATTATTCAACAGGCTTTTGGTTAAAATGCTAATTTGGGTTCTTAAAGATTTACTTGGGTTTTGTCTAGAAGTCGATTTCGTTGGCTCCCCTGGCTTATCCCCCAAGTACCAATGCATTAGGGTTGACGGCACTTGTGTTTGGAGGTGTTTGGGCCGCTTTGCATTTGGCCTTACTGTTTTGACTCGGTTTGCGCCATTCATGGTCCTCTGCTTGGCTCACGATTCAGTTATTACAAGCATCCACCAAAAAGCCGGGAATTATAAGCATATATCATAGAAAACATCATCAAATCCCAACTTTGAAACCCATGGTGTGGACATTGCCTCTTCAATTCCTTAAATCTCTCCCAAGACTCAGTGAGGGACTCAGTTGCCAGTTGCTTAAAGTTTTGAATTGCCCTTCTCATCCTTTGAGTCTTGGAGATAGGATAGAAACTTCTTCAAAAATTCTCCATGTAAATTTTTTCCAGTGTCAAAAATGGTTATCTGGATGTGAGGATAACCAATCATCAGCCATGTCTCAGTGTGAAAGGGAAAAGCCTAAGTCTGATAGCATCTTGAGTGACTCATTCATCTTGAAGGTTCCACAAAGATCGTAGGAACTTGGTGTGTGGAGCTTGGTCCTCTGTGGGTGTACCTCCAAATCAACCATCGTCGAACCATGTTGAGTATGGTCGGATTGACGCAAGTTGTGGCCTCCACATTTGGGTAAATATGATCTACAAATCCCTCAACATTCGGAGCAGGGTAGACATTGATCTTCCTCCAAACTGGTTTCCTTGACCTGTGGCCATCCTAGTTTGTTCTAAGAAACTTGGCTCTTTTCTCAATCTCAAGGTCAAAGGTAATAATCCTTCTTCCAAAAAGATCGTGTACGCATACAAAGCCAGTTCTTAGATTCAAAGCAAAACACACTCAAGAACAAGGAACTTGTTATGGGTTAGCAAAAAATAAAAATAAAAAATAAAATGGACTAGACTCCTAAAATTAAAGATTTCACTAATGTTAATACTAGAACGCCACTTCCCCGGCAACGGCGCCAATTTGATGCGTAGTATATTTGCAAACAAATAATATTGGAGTACGAGTTATCGATCCACAGAGAAGTGGTTGTATTATCAAGCACTAGTTACTAATTTATTCAGTAGAGTTAATCTAACAATTGTTTAGGTGATTGATTTGCATAAATAAATAAAATAAAACAGAAATTTAGGATTTTGAAAAATTAAGAGAGAAGATGAGATTCCTGGGATTCAAGTATTTAATCACTAGTGCCAAATCTTAAAGGACAATATTAAAGTCTAGGTTAACAAGTGTGAGGATGCAAGGTGGTATATTGCTACTCTCGTAGTCACTAACACTAGTGAATTTCACTCTCGTGGCTTAAACACCTAATAAAACAAGATCAAGCATAATAAATTCCTAACTACTACATCTCTCGATGCGTAATAACCAAGAATTAACTCCCTAACAAAATTACCATTTCTCAAGGTTGCAACAGTTAGTGTGAATTGTGTGTGCTAAATTATGCCCAACATAGCAACGAATACAGTAATTGTTGGCCACTAATTAAAGCATCAAACAATAAATCACATTGCAAAAGCATGTAAACCCAAATAATAATAATATTAAGCTCTAAATGCTCAGGCCATAGGTTCATAACACTTTTACCCAAGAATCCTAAAGAATTTAGCCAGCATGACTAATTATACATAGCAAATATTAAATAAAGAAATACAAATTATCAAAGGTACAGATAACCTAGACGATTCTTCGAATCTCTAGTCTTCTTCTTGCTTCAGAAAACTTGTGGCTCTTGATTTCTCCTGTCTTGTCTCAAAGATCCTCTAATTCCAAGGTTGCAAAAGCGCGCCTAGCGCGACGGCCGCGCGCGAGAGGCCGGAATCGGCCTCCTCCGCGGCGGCCGGCTAGGCGGTCTAGGCGGCGCTAGGCCTGCTGACGGGCTAAACCGGCGCTTTAATTTTTTTTTTTTTTTTTTTTTACGAAAAGTTCGGGAAGGCGATAACTTTGACTCGGTTGTACGTTTTGGCAATTTTTTTTCAAAAAATCGGATTTTTTTGAGATCTATCAAAGCAAACCGCTAAGGCGGTTTGGTCGGTTTGGTCCCTAATTTTCAAAAAATGCTTCTTAAGCTCTATTTTAGTTTTTATGTATTTAGATGGTTTAAAAATCTTTTGAACACTTTTACAAACCACTTTTCGTAAATAATTTCTAAGAATAATATGGACAACCTTATGTTTATTATAAATTTAAATTATTTTAATTTTTATTTTTAATTAAAAAAATAAATAATAAAAATAAAATAAAAATCGGCGCTAGCATGTTTTGGCAAATGTAAATTCAAATATTCAGGGTTGAGAAGGTGAGATTTACTGATACAACATGGGGCAAAATTGAATTTTCTATTTTATAATTAAGAAATTGCCGCCTACTTATTATTTGGACTGCAAAATTAATATAATTAGCTTGCATTGGAATTGTTGCAGCACATATGATTGATTAGCAACCGCTTTCAATTTAGAAATTCGCCTCCTGCATCATTTGGAAGACGCTCACGACGCGTCGAAGCGCTGCTGTGTCGAACTATTTACTTTCAGAAAATTTTGACCGTCGAGCCTTCTAGACTCTAACTTGTTAATTTGACTCAACTTCGCCCTAATTTTCCTCTGCTCATAGAATTAACTAAATAGTTTAAAATTAACAACACCATAAAATTCAAACAAGTGCAACCAAACTAATATAAAATAAAGGCTTATGCAATAAAATTATCACATCTGACCTAAGCCTACAATTATAGATAAATCATACAAAAACGTGTACAATTTAGGGTCCACTCAGGTAGATAGCAGATAGTAGATGTAACTAGATAGTAGATAGAGGTAGATAGTAGGTAGTATAGATGGTAGATAGATAGATAGCACACCCGAGTCACCTATCTTGATTATTGAATGGGTTAGCTTAGATGATGTGAACAGATTGTGTTGCACTACCACTGTTGTCTAAAAGAAGTTTCAATACGTATAATAAATCATAGATTTTTTTTTAAAATGACAAAATGCATTATCTAGCAAATATATATTTCATTCACAATTAATTAAATAGGAACACATAAATTTCCAAACATATCTTCATTGCTATCTAATATTTGATGATCTAATTAATATTATATATCGGGTCTAATATTCTTATATATTACAACAAAATCTATTCAGTCATCGCACAGTGAAAGATCTAGTTGATACAAAATGAAATTCATAACATTGTTATGCTGTAATTAAGTATTGTATGTATATGGTAAAATAACTATAGTATGACAAAATGAAAACTTTAGTTGTGCTGGATAAACTACAATTGTATATAAATTAAACTGAATAGTTATACAATATAAAACTTTACACAGAATGGGTGTTCTTTCTTTTAATTAAAAGAAAAATAAAAAATACGACACTATTTTGGACATGTGTTACACACTGTGCATGTGAACCATGATATATAGTAAATTTTGCCTTAGTTGAAGACTACCGTAGGTAAGATGTTTACTATTCTCAACTAAAATATATGAATGGGGCCGATTGACCGCCGTTGCACAACACATTAAGCTTGGGTATGGTATTATCGTGTTTTTGCAAGAAATAATTCAGTCAATTGAAAAAAGAAATTACCGTGTACACCTATTTATGCTAATCATATACATGGTATTAAAATCCATTTTAATTAGATATTAGTATTGTGCCCGTGCGATGCACGGATATGACTTATGTTAAGTAATGTTACTTAAACATTAACATATATAATAAATTGTAAATAACAACATTCTTAATAATAAAATAAAAATAATATATTGATGTTTTCAATGATCACATTGGGATAAACGTACACACTTTTATTGATAAACTGTATTTCTTTAATTATTGTAAACTAATTGAAGAGTTATTTTTTTTTTTTTACATTAGAAGGTTTGGGCTTTTATATCTCTAACATATTGTTTGAAATTAAACCATCAAAATGCGAAAAAGCAAATCAATCAATGTAACTTAAAAAAAAAAAAAAAATAAAATAAAATAAACTCACCAATGTTACTTAAATATTAACATATATGATAAATTTTATATTAACATACTTAATAATAAAATAAAACATTACAGTGATGCTTATACTCATTATTTATTTATTCATTTATATATTTATAATCAGTATTTATTATATATATTAAAAAATAAGATGGCTCTAATATAAAAAGATGTTTTGCGGCTCGTAGTTGGTGTAAATTATGATTTATTTACATCCTTCATCTTTACTAATAGCCATTATACTTAATTACTTTATTTGATTCCATAAATAAATTACAGATTCTTGAATTTATCCATTATACTTAATTACTTTATTTGCTTCCATAATAAATTATCGATTCTTGAATTTCATTTTTTTTTTTTTTTTGTGAAATGATGTTGGAGGATTCTGTTTAGATAGATAGATAGATAAATAGATAGTCACCCGAGTCACTCATCAGTGAATCGCACGAGCGAAAATACTTGTATGTATAAAATGAATTCAATAACATGTATTACTGTAATATAAGACTATTGTATGTATAATGTAAAATGAAACTATAGTTGAAACAAAATGAAACTTTACTTGTGCTGAAATGAAACTAAAATGTATATAAAATGAAATTGAATATGTATACAAATAAAATTAATTACACAGAATAGGTGTCAATTCTTTTCATTAAAAAAAATACGACACTGTTTTGGACCATGGGCTACACAGCTGTGCACGTGAACCATGATATATAGTAATATTTGCCTTAGTTGAAAACTACCCTCGGTAAGATGTTTACTATTCTCAACTAAAATATATGAATGGGGCTGATGGACCGCCGTTGCACGACACGTTGGGCTTGGGTATGGTATTATCGTGTTTATGCAAGAAATAAATCAGTCAATTGAAAAAGAAATTTTTCGTGTACACCTATGTATGCTAATCATATACATGGTATTAAAATCCATTTGAATTAGATACTAGTATCGTACACGTGCGATGCACGGATATGGCTTATGTTAAATAATGTTACTTAAATATTAACATATATAATAAATTGTAAATAACAACATTCTTAATAATAAAATAAAAATAATATATATAGATGTTTTCAATGACTTCAAAATGGGATAAACGTACACTGCTTTATTTGTAAATTGTATTTGTTTAATTATTGTAAACTAATTGAAGAGTTATTTTATTTTTTTTACATTAGAAGGTTTGGGCATTTATATCTCTACTATATTGAAATTAAACCATCACAATGCGAAAATCAAATCAATCAATTTAACTAAAAAAAATAAATAAATAAAGAAAAACACTCACCAATGTTAGTTAAAATTAACATATATGATAAATTGTAAATATTAACATACTTAATAACAAAATAAAATAAAAATATAGTGATGTTTATATTCATTATTTATTTATTTATTTATTTATTTATTTATTATTTATTTATTTCAGTATTTAATTACATATATTAAAAAGTAAGATGACTCTTTCTAATGTAAAAAGATGTTGTTGTGGCTCGTAATTGGTGTAAATTTTGATTTATTTGCATCCTTCATCTTTACTAATGGTCATTATACTTAATTACTTTATTTGATTCCATAAATAAATAACACACTCTTGAATTTTTCCATTATACTTAATTACTTTATATGCTTCCATAAATAAATTACCGATTCTTGAATTTCATTTTTCTCTTTTTTTTTTCTTTTTTTTTTTTTTTATGAAATGATGTAGGAGGATTATGTTTAGATAGATAGATAGATAGGTAGGTACTTAGGTAGATATGTAGGTAGATAGCTAGATAGATAGATAGGTAGATATATAGGTAGATAGGTAGTTAGATAGATAGATAGATAGATAGATAGTGAATGTGTTAGCTCTAAATGATGATGGACAAGATTGTGTTGCTACTACCAATGTTGTCTACAAAGAGGTTTCAATAATGTGTAATACGATTATTGATATTATTTTTTTTAATGACAAAATTGTTATACATCTAAACAAAAATATATATCTTCCATTCAAATTAATTAAAATAGCAACACATAAATTATCCAAACCATATCTTTAATTGCACTATCTAATATTTGATGTTCTAATTTAAATAATTATATATCGATCTAAATATTCTTAATATATTACAACAAATCTATTCAGTGAATCGCACGAGTGAAAATACTAGTATGTATAAAATGAAATTCAATAACATTTATTACTGTAATATAAGACTATTGTATGTATAATGTAAATTGAAACTATAGTTGAAACAAAATGAAACTTTTACTTGTGCTGAAATGAAACTACAATGTATATAAAATGAAACTGAATATGTTATACAAATAGAACTAATTACACGGAATGGGAGTCATTTCTTTTCATTAAAAAAATATATATATATGACATTGTTTTTGGACCATGGGCTACACAAATGTGCACGTGAACCATGAGATATAGTAAAATTTGCCTTAGTTGAAGACTACCCTAGGTAAGATGTTTACTATTCTCACCTAAAATATATGAATGGGGCCGAAAGACCACCGTTGCACGACACATCGGATTTGGGTATGGTATGATCGTGTTTTTGCAAGAAATAAATCAGTCAATTGAAAAAAAGAAAATTTCCGTGTACACCTATTAAGTGCTAATCATATACATGGTATTAAAATCCATTTTAATTAGATACTAACATTGTGCCCGTGCGATGCACGGATATGACTTATGTTAAGTAATGTTACTTAAATTTAACATATATATATAAATTGTAAATAACAAAATTCTTAATAATAAAATAAAAAGAATATATACTGATGTTTTCAATGACTTCACATTGGGATAAACGTACACACTTTTATTTGTAAACTGTATTTGTTTAATTATTGTAAACTAATTGAAGAGTTATTTTATTTACATTAGAAGGTTTGGCCATTTGTGTCTCTAACATATTGAAATTAAACCAATCACAATGCGAAAAATCAAATCAATCAATTTAACTTTTTTTTTTAAAAAAAAAAACACTCACCAATGTTACTTAAATATTAACATATATAATAAATTGTAAATATTAACATACTTAATAATAAAATAAAAACAATATAGTGATGTTTATATTCATTATTTATTTATTCATTTATTTATTTATATTCAATATTTCATTACATATATTAAAAAATAAGATAGCTCTTTCTAATGTAAAAATATGTTGTTGCAGCTCGTAGTTGGTTGTAAATTATGATTTATTTGCATCCTTCATCTTTACTAATGCCATTATAGCTAATTACTTTATTTTCTTCCATAAATAAATTACAGATTCTTGAATTTTTCATTATACTTAATTACTTTATTTGCTTCCATAAATAAATAATCGTTTCTTGATTTTTAATTTTTTTTTTTTATTTTTTTTGTGAAACCATGTAGGAGGATTCTATTTAGATAGATAGATAGATATAGATAGATAGATAGGTAGGTAGGTAGATATGAAGGTAGGTAGGTAGTTAGATAGGTAGATAGCTAGGTAGATAGATAGATAGGTAGATAGATAGATAGATAGGTAGATTGGTAGATAGATAGATAGGTAGGTAGGTAGATAGATAGTCACCCGAGTCACCCATCTTGATTAGCTGAATGGGTTAGTTCTAGATGATGATAGACAAGATTGTGTTGCTACTATTAATGTCTTCTACAAAGAGGTTTCAATAATGTATAAATACAATCATTGATATTTTTTTTTTAAAATGACAAAATTGCTATATATTTAGACAAAAAAAAAAAAACAAATATTCCATTCAAATGAATTAAAATAGAAACACATAAATTATCCAAACCATATCTTGAATTGTACTATCTAGTATTTGATGTTCTAATTTAAATAATTATATATCGATCCAAGTATTCTTAATATTACAACAAATCTATTCAGTGTATCGCATGAGCGAAAATACTAGTATGTATAAAATGAATTCAATAACATGTATTACTGTAATATAAGACTATTGTATGTATAATGTCAAATGAAACTATAGTTGAAACAAAATGAAACTATAGTTGAAACAAAATGAAACTTTAGTTGTGCTGAAATGAAACTACAATGTATATAAAATGAAATTGAATATGTTATACAAATAGAACTAATTACACAGAATGGGTGTCATTTCTTTTCATTAAAAAAAAAAAATTACATTGTTTTGGTTCATGGTCTACACAACTGTGCACGTGAACCATGATATATAGTAAAATTTGCCTTAGTTGAAGACTACCCTAGGTAAGATGTTTACTATTCTCAACTAAAATATATGAATGGGGCCGATCGACTGCCGTTGCACGACACGTTGGGCTTGGATGGCAAATTATATCATGCACCCGGGCGCACAATGCATTGTGAGCTCTGGCCAAAACGACGTCGTTTTCTGTTTCTGCCATTGACTTCTAGAAAAAAAAAAAATCTCTGTTTCGGATGTACAAAATTGTATAGTAGAATACACATAAACTCCTAACATAATACACACAATCTAACATAATACATAATACACATAAACTCTTAACATAATATACATAAAACAAGTCTTAAAAAAAAAACTGTAACACGGAATTGGACGCGACGGAACGGGTCTGTCGCATCAACTCCCACACAATTTATCAAAACGACGTCCAGTATAAAGCTAGGTGCATAATGGGCTTGGATCAATCTATTACTGCATGACCATGATCCACCCACAATTGTGTAAACCATAAATAAAAACAAATTTAATATATTACATACGTATTTATGATACGTAAGGTACATTTTTGAAATACATTTTTTAATATTTACTAAGTAGTACAGTTTTTAATATAATGGTACCTTCATACAAAATAATATATCCAGTATAAAAATAATCGCACTTTTAATATATTTAAAAATGTACGCTCATAATTCATGGTCACACAATTATGTGGACCATGTGACACACAATAATTTGTCGACTTGGATGAGTGTCGTCCTATAACCATAACAAGTAATGTCTGTCCCGCAAATATGCCCGAAACGTGTTCACCATGAATGGTGAACACGGGTCCAAACGCGCCATTTTTACGTTAAAAAAAAAAAAAAAAAAAAAAAAAACAAAAAAAAAAACAAAACAAATCGTGCCAATATGTGTGTTAACGCGCAGTTTGTCAGATTATGAATTTTCATGTTATGAGATTCATGAATTACTGTAAATCATAATCTCATAACAGAAAATCATAATCGCATAAAGAAAACATTTATTAAATTATGAATTTCTTGTTAATGAGATTATGAATTACTGTAAATCATAACTCATAACATAAAATTAATAATCTCCATAACCAGAAAATCAATGGAATTTATGATGGTTTTGAAGAAGAGCTTGTCTACAGAGGAGCAGCCACGTTTCGGACGGAATGTGTAGGCATGGTTTCCAAAGTGAATTGTGCATGCATGAATTCATAATTTATGAATGTCCGAAATCATTGCTCACCTCAAATTAAAGTGAAACCGCGAAATGTGAAAATGAATAAGAAAAATCACGCGATTAATTAAGAAAAAAAAATAAAAAGATAACGTGCACTAAAACCGTTGGGACCGTGTTCACCACTCCATGGTAACACGGTTCCATGGCATAACGATTGATGTTTGTCCGATATATTAATTGATTGAGGTGAATTGTAATGTTGTTGGTAGAAATTTTTTTAATAAGAATGAAATTAATCAAATTTGTAAATAATTAATGGGATCATTTTAAAATTTCCAAATATCTGTCCAAGCCCCGCATACTCTTCGGATCGCAAATTATGTTGTGCAAACTGTGTACATCTGCCATGCCACACAGAATTGGATCCATAATTCGTTATTATTATTCATAATTTATATATAGATCATAATTTCTTTTTTATATAAAGAAATTCATATACTTATTTCTTATTAAAATTACTTATACATATTACCATCAAAATCTTAATTAACAATCTCACTATCCACACCCTCATTACCAAAATGCCTTCAATAATAGTTACATTCGACAAACATTCATTCTCAGTTGTTTATATCTATCCAATGAAACTTGGTGAACACCATGGCTGAGTTATATCCACAAAAACCCGGCTACCCTGACCCCTAATCGGTTATTGTAACCAATTTCATCAAACCGTCATCTTTTTATTTTTTATTATTTCTTACAATTTATTAATCTGAGGACGAATTAAGTTGACTTTTTTCGAATTTTGCATTATATACATCATTCGCGTTTATCCACTTTCAATTTGAGTAGTATAGAAATTATGAATTAGCATACGATTTCTAGTAGAACATTTACTATAAATTGAATGATCATGCTCTTAACATAACACTTATGTGAAAAGCCAATGCCTAATCTACAGATCCAAATCCATT
>VALG01013085.1:0-16329 GCA_009835305.1 Ipomoea purpurea
TTTCAATGATGTGATTATATATTTTCTTATTGAGGACATCATTTTTATATACTATTGTGGTTATCACAATCTGACCTACTGCATATCATAATTATTCCCCCTAGAAACCTAATACGTGGTTATAAAACCAAACATTTTCCATCTGCGTTTTATTCACAGTGTGCAGTCTTTTTCCTATATCACCATCATAGCGTACCTTTGTGGGCATGTATATGTTGATTATAAACATCCGTCTGTTATTTAAATTCTTAGAGCCCATGATAAGGGATCAATATATAATTAGGTACGGCTGACTGCACACTTTATGAAGATCATTTCCACGACATTAGGGGGAGATAAGAGTTCAAATTTATTAGAATGCTGAGAAATTCTATGGATGATTGATGAAAAAGATCTTCAATATTTAAATCCACGTACTAGGTAGACTGAACTAGAAGTTCAGAAGAAGTAAACTGAACTAGAAGTTCAGTAGATAATTAATCTGTCAATATATGTACTCATAAAAAGACTTAAAAGAGTGACTAGGTCCTATATGTTTTCCCCAACTTGGACCATATGTATCTACCAATGCTCCTTGACGCCAGAAGCGTGGAGACATGTTGATATAATCCACGGAAAGCTAAATCTAGTAAAAATGGTATCACTCTTGAAATCGCTTAAACAAGTATGTCCTGAAGACATTCGTCCAGAAGACGAAAACTCCAGTAAAATTATAAGTGCACCCAAAATCATAATACTTGGGATGCGGAGCGACCAGATAAAAATATCTTTGGGAAAATGTTAGAGTCTGGTTGAATTAGGAATTGCCATTATTTTATATATATGGGAAATTAATGAAAATAGTTATAGTTGTCGACAACAGAATTGCCTTTATAAATTGTTCTCAATATATGAGAATCTGGATCCAGAGCTACGCACCAGTAGTGTCCTGATTTTTTTAATGTATAAAAGAGAAATTAAAGCATGTACAGCTCGGCTCGCTAAAACTGTATTCTCTTTATAACATGTACACCATTTAATGTTAACCTTGAAGGTTACAAATAGGTGTTTGTACAAAAGAGAAATACAAACAATATGGTGGTATGATATAAACCGAGACTGATAGCTTAAGGGTTTACGCAGAGACCCTGAATTGATTTTGATCAAATGTTGTACCCCCAAAAAAAATGGCATTACGTTCCGCAAATTAACATTATTGCAGTGAATTATAAATTTAGATATGCAGTTGATGAACGTCATGACCAGCAAACTTGTGGGTCATTAGACGGTAATATTTATTTGTAAATCCCTGATGGATTGAACACTTTTGAAATAAGAAAAGTGAAAATCACAACGTGTATCATTAAAGTACAAAAGTCTTTTTTTATGAATTGAATATTATTGACTGAGTGTTTTTCCTCCTGAAGAAGGAATGCATATTGAATGATTGAGTTGACTGTGTATTTTTTTTTCCCGAAGAAGGAATATGCAAAATATGTACCATTATGTGTTCGTTAAAGAATTGCTAATGGAGTTATTTGTTTATTATCTCTGTCGATAACTCGATATTGATGGTTTAAATATCATTGAAACACATAGAGAGCTTGGTGATATCAGCTCATGCCGAAAGACGGAGTTTTGAAATAAAAGACTTGGAAAGCCAAGTATTGTCTCGACCTGAAGATCGAGCTTCTCATGAAGAAGTTTTATACACCAGTTAGCCTATTTGAAAATGTCTTGAAGATGTTTTATATGGATAAGTATCATTTACTTATCACACATACAGTTGTCAAATAATCTCTTGAAGTAGATAAAGAGTACTATTTAGACTCGAAGATGATAATGATGATATTTTGGGACTGGAAGTCCATTACTTCATTGTTATTGGAGCACTATTATTGAACTAGAAGTTCCATAATCGCATCAGGCCCTGATATTGAATTTGCGATGAAATTGCTAGCAACATTTAGTGCTTCCCCTACAATGAAAATTGGAATGATGTTTAAACATATCCTCCATCATTTCGAGGTACAAAGATTTTGACGTTTATGTGAGAAACCAATATGTGGTTTTGATGGCTACTTGGGCACTGGCTCTTTTATTTGATCCCTATAATGCCAAGTCCAAAACTGGTTATGTTATATTTTTACCCCCAATGTCCCATATGATGACAATAAGATTGTGTTGCACAACAAGTAATAGTTTGTTAAGGGGAACCTTACAAAACATATTGCACCTAAGTCCTTCTACACACATGAACTCCAGAAGAGTGGTAAAATTCTTGTTGAGAAAGTTTGCCCTAGTGAACAATCTTGTAGATATGTTCACTAAGTCTCTCCTACATCTACTTTTGAGTAATATGTTTATAAAATTGGGATGCGTTGGCTTAAGAAGATTTGTTATCTTCAGGGGGAGCGACAACCCTAGCTGTGCTAGAATGGACAATCTAGAGGACTTTTGAAATCCTGAAGATTATGCTATGAAAGCATATGGTTGTACTCTTTTTCCCTTAGCTAAGTTTTTCCCACAGGGTTTTCTTAGGCTAAGGTTTTTAATGAGGCAATCGATGTTGGTGCACTTGAGTGGATAGTCCTGAAGACCTTGAAATCTTGAAGATTGTGCCCAGAAGGCTTATGGTTGTACTCTTTTCCTTAGCTAAGTTTTTTCCCACTGGGTTTTCTTAGGCTAAACTTTTAATGAGGCAACGGTGCAACCACATGGTTTCAACATAATTTGTGTACTCTTTTTCCTCGTCTAGGTTTTTTTCCCACTGGGTTTTTCTAGCGAGGTTTTTAACGAGGCATGAGTATTGTTAGATAATGGCCAAGGGGGAAAGTGTTATTAAAATATATTATTGAATGGCCATTATCATTTGAGGCTTTTCTTTGCCCTATCTTCCAACTCCCTCATTATGTTAGGAAAATGAAGGGTTGTATTATTTTGTATATATATACATGGTTGAAGGATGAATAAAGATGAGCCTTTTGAAGTTCTTATATCATGTGTTTTACTATTCTCTCTACTCTCTCAATTCCATTATTGCAATATTGTTGTACATACAATCAACGCGTTAGTACAACAATCCCGATAGATGAAGCTAATCAGTAGATGAAATTACAACAAAATGATCATTTATGGTCCAAATAATTAAAAGTAGATGATGAGACTTAATAAAAGTTCAATAATGAATGGACTATTTATGTTCATATGAAAGTCATGGACAATAGCACCTTCCCCCCACTCCCCCCCCCCCTTTTTTTTTTTTTTTTTTTAACTTATTTAAGAAAAACACCTATTTGAACTAGTCTTGAAATAATGCCATTGAAGCTTTGGACCATATATGAAGTTTAGTTATAAATTAATTAAATATTCTGTAATATAATAATATATAATATATATATATAATAATATAATATATAGTATATAATATAATATATATATATATATATATATATATATTATATATATATTATATATATATATAAGGATGCACTCAGGTGCGAATAAGTGCCAGGAGAAAAATGCGAACGAATCAGCGCACGACACGTGTCCAGATCTAATAACTTAAAAAAATGCGGTGGCATTTTTAAAATAATTGAACATCGAAGTGCAATAAATGTAAAATCACTTACAAGTGCATCTACTTTTCAACCTATAAGTGGCATGTAATTTTGCCATGTTAGCATATTCACTTTCTTGCAAACATTCATGCACCTAGGTGCACCTACTTTTATAACTATTAGTGCAACTACTTATAACTATAGGTGCACCTACTTTCACCTATAAGTACATGTAATTTTGCCTTGTTAACATTCACTTCTCGCAAACATTCATGCACCTAGGTGCACCTACCATTATATACACTATTAGATAGAACTACATAATACTATAGATGCAATACATATACTATAAAATGCAACTACTTATACTATAGTGCATCTTTGAGACGTCAGTGTTAAAAAAAACATTTCTATTGCACAATAATAAAAAAATTTTACGAGTTCTACTACATGAACTCCCAAATTCTATCCTTCATTTGTACTCCCTGATGTGACAAGCCTAGATTGGTTATTTTCAACATGTGGGTCCACAGAAAAATTCTACATCAAGAACATGTGAGAGGGAGTACAAGTTGAGTATAAATGGGAGTACCCTAACTACCTGATTCGGTGCCAATCAACTTCGATGTCGTTTTTTTTTTTTTTTTTTTTTGTCCAGCTATCTCTTCTATATTTTCCAGTTTATCGTACTACAACTAACATCAAACTATGAATTGACTATTGGGATATAAACAACAAGTCCTAGCGTAAGTGAGAAAATTAGAGACGATACTCGATTAATCGGCGTCTAGGCGGCTAGGGTCCCCGGACGTCGTCTAGCCCTACAATTGACACTTGAAATTGAAACCTTGATCTATGTACAAATATATTTTTAAGTCAATCTATCACTAATTTGTATCATCAAAAAGAAAAGTATTTTTTTTTTACTTTTTAGCATTAATCTACTTGGCGTAATTTTGAATAGATTACAAGCTTTAACAAACGACAAATAAGCATATACTATATATAAAATTGGTCAATTTTTGCACTATTTTGATCAAACACTTGAATTCATCCAAAGTGCAAAAATTAATAAAAACCTATTCAAACTATTCTTTATTGATGAGTTTTTCCATTCTTGGTTTTTAGCTTTCATCCACTCTTTAATGTTCCATAGATTTCCCCTTGGCCGTATCCCCCATTAGTCTTGGCCATTATCGCATCCTTTCGTTATTTAATCTTAAATTATTGCTAATAATAAAGAATCTTTACAAAAAACAAATAATGTTTGAAAATAATTACCATCAAAAAGAACAACATATAGCTATATTTCGTTTTCAAGTCTCATAAAGAAAACAAAATTATTATGCCAACTAAAAAAATCGTACATATATAATGATTGAAAATTGTAGTATTTATTTATTGGAATAATATAAATCAATTTTTTTGGCCACTGAACTAACTGGAAAATGAATAGGCTGAACGAAAAATTAGGCAATTTTAAAAGCCAATTTCACCTGATACAGTTCCCATCATTTTAAAATACGTACTTACATCATTTACATGCAAAGTTGCATTTTTAATAATTTTAAAATAATTTTTAAAATGTTAATAATAATTTTAAAAACCGTGATTCATACATTTGACTGTCATACTTAGTGCACGTTTTTAGCAGTGTTCAGTGGTCTAATGTATTTTTTTCGTCAAACTAATTGATTTTAGGTTACGTCGTGCTAATTTGAAACTATTCATAAATTTTTTTTTTTTTTTTTTATCTACGGGATTTTCTTTAGGTACTTCCAACAATGAATCCATAGAGGCTTTTAATTATAATCAATTACAAATTATTTATATTTACTTTTTATACTTTTAGTGTAGCGTTGCATTTTTTTAAGATTAATATATAGATTTTAAAAATAAATTTAATTTTCTTTTTTTGCGACAATACCTAGATCTATGTTATACAGAAAAAGGGGGAAAGGTGGCAAATAATTTTTAAAAAATATATACAGAAATGAAACGTGGAGGGGGGGAATATACGAAACATAATAATATAATAATAATAAAAATAAAACAATAATAAATAAAAATAATAATAATAATAAAATATAATAATAATAATAATAATAATGATAAAATTTTATAATTTTTTTTCTAATATCATAAATATATTTATTTCATAATAAATATAATTATAAAATAGTAAATACAGATGTAGTTAAATAGTACCAATCAGTCTACCACAAGATTTAAAATAAAGAAATGTAATTCAAAATATTTTAAACATGAAACAGTTAAGTGCTTTCTATTAACTTTATACCAAAAAAAAAAAAAAAAAAAAAAAAAAAATCTTAGACAAATTATCTAAGATAAGTTAGCATTAAATTGAAAGATTTTAATGCTTCAATATATCTTTTCAAAAAATACTTATATGTTTCTGGACGCATACACATTTCTAAAAGAAAAACGCAAATAAAAATAAAATAAAAATAAGGGCCAATAAAAAATGTCAAAATCATTTTGAAAATTTTTATTTGTGTAGGAAATGGACTCGATAGAATAACCTTTGAAAAATACTATTTAAAAAAAAAATGTAAGAACAAAATACTTGATTAAAATAGAATTCACTGGAAAAATTATATAAAAGGATCGATAATGTCAAATATTATATATAGGACTTTAGATATAAAATGATGTCTGGGGGTAAAACTCAAATTCTCGACTTAATTTTTACGGATGCCGGTATTTTTGTGACATTTGAGTTTAGTCGTAAAACATTTTGTCATTTAAACATACACTAAGTATTTTACATTTGGATCATTCTAATAACTTTTTCATGGAAACCCATTTAGGCACGGTATTCGTCCTTCATTTCTTAAATATGATTTTCTCACAAAAAAACAAAAATTAATTCTAGCAGAATCTTTTTTTTCTTTCTCTTGATTCAAATTATCACACATAATCTTTTTAGCATTAACAACAGAGATATATTTTAGACACCTTTAAAATGTAATAACATTTCCAATGTCAAAAAGTACTATTCCATAGCTACAATTCTACAAAACATGCATTAGTAATAAATGCATCATATTTTAAAATTGATGAGTCTTGACAAATGCATTATTAGTACTGCAGTGTAGTTAGCAATTGAGCACAAAAATTCCAAGTGATATATATCACCAACAATAAAACAACAAAAATTTTACCATTTAATTTATATAAAAAAAATATAAATAAAGCATATATCATTAAATCCTCCAAACACACTAAGGAGACAAAAGAGATTATAAATATTTTTTATATAATTTTATATAAATTAAAGTGTAAAAATTTTTTTATATTATTAATGGTAGATATATCAATATGAATATGTTTGGTCCTTCAATTGGTAACTAGCATGCAGTACTATAACATGCATTTGACAGTCAACAGATTTCAAATCATGCACTTCTACCTAATGCGGGCTGAGAGGGTACTATGGGCTGAAGACGTTTTGTGACATTAAAAGAATTGGATTATAAAGGGCCTAAAATTATCACTAGTTTGTATAAATGCTAAAGATTATGTGACTAAACTAGAATTGCAATAAAGAAAAAAAAATCTCGTAGAATTAAATCTTGAGAAATAATAATTAAAGAATTGAGAGTACAAATACTTGCTAAAATAGGTTTCACGAAAAGTTATTGAATTGATAAAAAGCCTAAATACTATAGTCTAGGGATTATGACAAAATATAGGGGGTCACAATATTCAATTGTCCAAAAAATACGGCTCCAACTAAATTAATTAGGATTTGAAGTTTACCTAGACTATATTTTTGTCATCTAAATCCTATATATAATATCTCTTGCTTATCCCTCTTTTGATATAATTTTACAGAAATCTATTTAGGCAAGGTATTTTCGTCTCTTCAATTTTTTTTTTTAAAATTAGATTCTTCAAAGAAGTAATCTAGCCGAGATCTTTTAAACCAATAAAAATTTTCAAATGAATTGTGACCATTTTTAATTTCATATTTATATTATGTATTTTTTTTATTTTGCTGTTTTCTTTATGAATTGGTATGCGCAGAAAATATGTAGTTTGTTGAGTATATTAAGACATTAAATCTTTCAATTATCACTATCTAAATATAATAAAGAATTTTTTTTTTTTTTTTTTTTTGTTTTTTGGTATAAAGAGTCAAGAACTTACTGTTATGTTTAAAAATATTTTGGAATTAGACTTATTTATTTTAAATTGACTTGGAACTAATGATAAACTATTTAAAACTACTCTTATTTACTATTATTATGTAAATATTTTAATATGAGTAATTATTTATGCTATTAAAAAAAAATTATAAACATATTATTATGTATTATTATGTATTATTATATTAAATATCTATTATATTATTATTATATTTTATTATCATTATTATTTATTATTATTATTTATTTATTTGTTTTTATATTCCCCACGTTTATTTCTTATATATATTTTTAAAAATGTCATTTCCCCATTTCCCCTTTTTTGTACAACATAGATCATAGGTATTAGTTGGCAAAGAAAAACTATAAATTTATTTTTAAAAATCTTATATTATATCCTTAAAAAAAATGCAACGCTACAATAAAAGTATAAAACAGTAAAATACTAACTAATTTAGTAATTGATTATAACTAAAAGCATCTATGGATTCCATTGTTTTACCTAAGAAAATCCGTCGATAAATGAAGGAATAAGGTTCAAATTAGCCACTGAACGTAACCTGAAAATGCAATTAGGTCACTGAACGAAAAAAAAATACAATTAGACCACTGAACACTCTAAAAACGTGCAACTAAGCTATTGAACAGTCCAAATGTATGCAATTTCACCGGTTTTTTAAAATTATTATTAAAATTTATTAAAAATTATTTTAAAATTATTAAAAATGCAACTCAGCTGCCATGTAAATGATGTAAGTAGGTAACTTGTTAAAATTGATGGTAACCTGCTATCAGGTGAAATTGCATACATTAATGGCACTAATTTTTCGTTCAGTGACCTAATTACATTTTCAGGTTACGTTCAGTGGCCAATTTGAACCTTATCTTATTCCATAAATGAAATACCTACAATTTTCAATAATTTATATATGTACGATTTTTTTAGTTGGCAAATAAATAAATTTGATTTTTCTTATGATGCAACATTTTGAAAAACCGAACAAGTATATGTATATAGTCTTCTTTTAGATGTGTATTTAAATTTTCCAAACATATTACTTTGGTCAAACGAATTTTATTTTTATATTCTTTTAGTCAATATTTTAGGATTAAAGTAAACGAAAGGATGCGAGAAATTGGCCAAGAGACATAATGGGGGAACGGCCAAGCGGGAAAGTCTATGGAACATTAAGAGTGAGAATGAAAGCTTAAAAACAAGAATAGGAACAAACTGCAGATCCAATAAAGAATAATTGAATAGGTTTTAGGTTATTTTTGTCACTTTGGATGAATCAACGTAGCTTGATCAAGTCAAAAAATTGCAACCAATTTTATATATATACTACATATGCCTTAATTTGTCAGTTTGTTAAAGACTTTGTAATATAATGTTCAAAATTACGCCAAGTATGACTTAATACTTAAAAGTAAAAACAAATACTTTTCTTTTGTAGATAACAAAATATAGTGATAGATTGACTTACAAATATATTTGTACATCATGATCAAGGTTTAATTTCAAGTTGCTCAATGGGTAGGCGCTAGTGGGACGTCCGGGGACGCCTAGCGCCGCCTAGACGGCCGAGTAATTCGAGTATCGTCTCTAATTTTCTCACTTAGCGCTAGGAGTTGTTAGACTGTTATAATCCCCAAACTAGTCAACTGCATATGTTAGATGATTAGTTGAGTACATAACTGGATAAATATAGAAGATGAGTAGCTAGGCGGACAAAAAAAAAAACCGATCAGCCGAGGTTGAGTTGGGCACCGACTCGGTTGAGTTAGGTGCTCCACTCAGTTGATTCGGCACCTAATCGACCAATTTAGTAGGTCAACCGACTAAAAACCGCCTAAGGTTGCAATCGCCTTGGTCTAGGGGCATCTAGCGCCTAAGGCGACCGCCTAGGCCCATTTTTACAACACTGGTTGAATGAAACTGTAGATGTTTCCGAATTTTCTAACGTATAGTGGAGGGTCAAATCCAAATAGCTTAGTATATGTTCAGATCAAATTAATTAGCATACTTTTAATTAATGCTACTATTGGTCAGAGAAGAATCTTGCAATTTCATTTTGAGACTACGCGTCAATATAATTTTGATGTATCATATCATAGTACGTGAAGATATCTTTACAGTCCAATGTATGTATCTAAATCAATAATGATCGCGGGATGGACTTGCCGATTATATTAGCTATTAGCTAGCTATCCTAGGTTCAACATAAGTTTATCAAGTCACCATATATTTTCTTACAAAAGTACGGAGTTAATTTTATAATTATTACAAACTTTAAGTTTATACTTTGTAATATTTATAAAACTAAGCCTAACCATTTTTCCGTATTTTTCTGCAACCTTAACTGTCCATCCTGATCTATCTAAATGGATGATCAAATCAACTTTCAATTTTAACCTGAAAACATCATCATTGAATTAATCCCTTATATATATAATATATCATTATATATATAATAATATATATATATTATATATATTACGTATATAATTATATTATATATACTTATTATCTGACTATACTTAAATATATATATATATATTATTACTTATATATATATAATATCAAAATTTCTTTCATTGATTACATAATAAATAAGGTATTTATTAATTTTTTAAAACAGTAAGACACAATATAGATTGGTATAATATCTTTTATGGTAATATATCGATAACAGTTCAACTGTAACTAAAATAATTAATATTTAAATTAAGCAAAACTAAAACCATTAAATATAAAACTATATACCAGAATGTATAAAAATTCCGTTGACGAATAGGTATGTGTGTTGGTCTCCTGTATTTAATGGCATGCGATGAGACAGTCAATTTCAAACATATAAATTTATTTATTTATTCTTTTAAATCCTTTTAACGCTTTATATAGATTTGTTCAAATTTTAAAAATCAATAATTGAGCACTCTTAAGTTCAAAGTTTACGGAGCTTGAACATAAATTGTGTTCACAAACATCTTATTAGTAACCACCAAATTACAGTCATCTCATCTTTATCCATTTGTTCGCTACGATTTTATCTTCTAATTTGTAGCTCAATCAGGAAAAAAAAAAATAATAATAATAATAATAGACCAGGACTATGTGGTCTAATGGTATCTGGATTGGATTTTCATTTGGAAGGTTATGAGTTCGAGCCTCAGTGGAGGCGTTATTAGCTCTTTGTATTTCAGTAGGTTGAGAAAGTATATGAATAGATACTACAATGTAATAGAGCTAGTAGCATTCAAAAAAAAAATAGTTTATTTAATTTTTCAAAAGAAATAAAAATGTGTGCATCTTTGACTTGAGTTATTGAACATGAGATCCAGCAAGGCAGGTAGGTCATAGGTAAGGGTTTCATTCCCACGTACTATTGACATTTTGTGTCCAAACAATTTTAGACTTGTAGATAAATGACTTCAGTATTATTTAAATATTTAATTAATTAGAAAACGAAAGTTATACTCTCGTCTTACTTCCTTAATAGCTAGGAAGTTTAGAAGACTGGAGTCTATACAAAGATTCAAAGTTTTGGCATTAATTAGTAAATAATTAATAATATACAGAGAACGGAGTTAGAAAATTTGAGTTTGGGGGTCGAAGTAGAGAGAAATTTTACAATGTTAGTTGACATTATAATTAATCGTACCATTATTATTATATATACCATACATTATTCTGATTATCATTGATAATGATTTTTAATTATACTATGTGTAATAAAGTATGAAATACATAATTATATGAGTACGATTGAAACATGTGTCGATCATTACTTTAGAAATTTTCACATAACACAAAATATAATAATAACAATAACACAATATTTATTTAAATATAGATTGTCACTTAACATCAAAGAAAAAGTTTTGTCAATTATTTGTCACCAAACTTGTTCATAATTAACTTATATTCATTTTACTTTTTTTTTTTTTTGAATGCTACTAGTCTATTACATTGCAGTATCGTTCATATACTTTCTCAACATATTGAAACACAAAGAGCCAATAACGCTCCACTGAGGCTCGAACTCACAACCTTCCAAATGGAATCCAACCCGGATACCCATTAGACCACATAGTCCTGGTTATATCATTTTACTTGTTAACTAAAAATATTAAAATTTGAAAGATAAAGATAAAAATCAAGACGAATTAAATACCAATATTAATTTTTGTCCAGTTTCGAAACTAATCATTTAAACTAGCAAATGTACATCTTAAAAATGTAAATAAATAATTAAAACACACAATAAATCACTAATTAATTAATCACCATATATAACTAATAAAACCAAAGCATATATCTCAAATTTGGAGATTTTTTTAGATTAAAATGTATACTTGATGCCATTCGTTATTAAAATCTTGATAAAAGAAATAAGATAATAAAGAAAAATGATCACTTTAATTATTTGATTTAATTCTTTTTATTTAATGAATTTGAACTTTAATATATATTTTGTGTTCATTTAATATAAACATGATAGATTATTTATATAAAAAAAAAAAATTAGAAGGGAACTAAAAATGTATTTTATCTCTACTATATCAATATATACATACATATTTACTAAAAAAATTTAAGGTGAGATAGGGGTAGGGTGGGCATATGAGATGGCGATGAGGTTTAATTTGGATCAGTACACTTCACGGAGACGGGGGGTGATGATTGAGGCAATTAAGGATGGTGGATAGGGACAAGACGAGAGAATTTGCGATTAAGAATTATGGGAAATAGATATGCCCATTAACACCAACATATTTGTAGCCTTAGTAAGCTGCTGCCTGCGAGAGAACAATTCATGTATGGTGTCGGTAGGGTCATCACCATAATACCTTTCTTAAATGGAATAAAGTGGTTCATGTTAGAAGGTCTAATCATTATTATGTAAAAGTAATCAAATATTTTGAATGAAGTAGATGCTAAAGTTTAATGGGGAATGAATCATGAATGAAGATTAAAGAAGGAGCTTTGAGCATGCATAGCACCTTGTAGACAAAATAATAATAATAATAATAATAATAATAATAATCACTTTTTAGCAACAAAATAAATAATCAAATTGAACTAGAAGCAGACAAAACAGTACCACAAGCTAAGATTAATACTACGGAGTACTAAAAAACAATTACTGGCTTATATCAACCAAATCAAACAGTATTATCTCACATTATAACTCAGACAAACTTCTGTGTATTAGCTCCCCCATCGTAGATGGTTCAGCCACGCCCGGTGAAACATTAAAGATGCGTGCCTCCAGTTTGGTGAATCATCGCATCCATTTGATCACTATTTTCGATCTCCAGCCAGTAAACCAGAAATGAGAGGAAAATAGCAGAGAATAGAAAACATACTAGCCAACACTCAAACTTCCCACCAAATTAGTTAGCCATTTTTGTGCTAATTGTATTCAAAACTTCCAGGCCTAGCCGCCTGCCACTCTGCCTCTCTGCACACTCTACACACTGCAGAGGATGTGGTGGAGGGATGAGACCCCTATTCTTTTTTAGCGCCCATAGTGAAAGCTTGAAATGGAATGAGTTTTGGGTTGGATTTGGGAAATTTGATGACAGGTCACTGCTCGATCTATTAGTAGCAGCCAAACAAAGCCATTATATAATTCTAAAAGAAAAATACGAATGTCAAAGGCTTGTGGTTGAGGGACAATACAACTCATCTCCCCTTTCATTAAATGATCAACTGGTGCGAGCCACGTCTTGCCCTTGCCATGCATTATTAATTAACATTACTTTAGGCTCTAGCATTACTACTCCAAGATGACTTTTTTTTTTTAATCATCTAGGCAAATGCAACATTTTTTTTGATCATTTTGGCAAACATGAAAGAAAAATTGCCAGTTAACATCACTTTAGGCTTACAGCGCAAACAAATGGCTTCTGAATCAATTCCCATCCAAGAAATCCCAGCTGGCCGGAAGCAACACCGACGATGGGGAGGTGGAGCAGAACTGAGGTACAGAAGAGACCAAAAAACATCTCAACATCCTTTTGTCCATCGGACAATAGGAACAAGCATTTATTATCGCCAGAATCCCAGAGGCATTAATGACCACGACGAAAGGACCCGCAGCTTCACACTCACAGACTACTTTGCTTGGGGGAGAGCAGCAAATCAGACAAAACAGTAGAATAAGATCACACTCACATATATATACCCTTCATCCCCTCCTCATCACCCTTCATCCTCCTTCTCCCTTCATCTTCCTTTTCAAGCCAAGCCATGGATATACATATTGAAATGGCAACTCCACCTTTTCCTTCTCACCTTCCTCCACCTTCTCACCCTCCACCACCTTCTCACCCTCCACATTCTCACCCTCATCGTCTACGTTGTTTTATATGGAATTATTTAATCGCTACGATTAGTCCAGCCGCAAAATATCGCCGAAGAGGAGTTTATTTTGAAACCTTATATATGATCTTTAGTACACTTGCGATGATCCTAACCCTTTTGTTAATGTTTGTTCTGGTGGACACGCCCCCTTTATTTGTCGTATCAGCGGTGAAGTGATTGTGGCTTTTATTATTTACGGTATGAGTCGCCATATCAATCCTGAACGTGAACTGTCCCTTTCTACTCCGTATAGAACTCTTAGAAGTTTTATCACTTTTAAACACTTTTGGTGGGTGCTTTAAATTCTCTTATTCTCAAATTCATGGAAGAGGAATATAAATCAAAATTTTGCATGCAAAGCATGTTTCTAGGAATGTCAATTGCTTTTTTTGTTAGGGTTTTTCAGGAATGATTGCTAGTATTGGCCTCCTGGAAAAGAACAAATAGAAGATGTGACTCAGGGTGAGGCGATGACTGATTCTGATGAGGGTTCGCCTTTTGACTCCCATGCCGGGCTGCCCAATTCCCTGCCCGTAGATCATCTTGAGCCCTGCTGCTGGCCATCGAGGGTGATGAGGGTGAGGGATTCCCCCTCACAATTCAAATGAAATTTTATGGACATGAACATTCAAAAATAATTTAATTTATGAAAAATATATAGTGGGCATTTGTTCGTAATCCTAGCCATTGATATACTTTAAAGTAGCTTATTAAAAAAAACATTGGAGCATTATTCCAATCGCGGAATGCGCGTAAAAAACTAGTAATATATATAGACACACACACACTTCTAATTTTATATTTGATAAGCCCATAATTTGTGTATGTATATACTTTAGGAAAATATTCATTATTAAAAAAGGAAATATAATTGAAAAGTCAATTATTAATTAGATTGTCTAATATAATTGGTCCCACTAATTGATATTATGCTACTATAATTTATATATTTAAAAAAAAAATTAAAGTTAAATACATATTAACACCTTAATTTAATTATTAGTCACATCTATAGTACTAAAAGTATCTTTTAATTTTATAAATAAGATATAATATTATTAAATCAAAATAATTAAAAATAATTTGGTCCACATTACAAAAGATTTTATAATTGACTTAATAATTAACTATTAATTTTTATTACCTAATAACAAATTGTCAATTATTAAATATTATTTATGGTAATTATTGTATGCCATGTAATACTAAATTTGTTAGGGTATAAATTTTATAATTAAGGTGTAATATTATTAAATCAAAATTATTAAAAATATATAGATCGCACATTAAGAAAATCTTTATTAATTTCGGATATTAAAAACTATATATTTTAAAAGCCATATATTTAGATTCATTATAAATAAATTTAATTTTCAATTAAGTTTTATTTATTCGCCTAAGTTAATATATGGTAATAATGAATATTTTCTAATATTAGATTATGCTTATATATGGTTTACCCGTATTAACCATCACTAGATTAATATATACTTTTTTTAATATAAAATATTATTAAATCTGAACATATGGTTAAATAATTTATTCAATATTATTACGAAAGTATTACAATTATAAATTTTATTATATTTTAAATGGCTTAGCATAATATTCAAAGCAAACATGGCAAAGTCAATAACATTATTTCACATTAGAAAAATGATTTTAATCAAGGGAATTAGTCAACTAAAGAAAATCAATTAATACTCTATTCAAACTAAAGCTACAGTACTTTCATAATTTTTTTTGTAAAAAAACAAAATAGTTTTAATGGCAAGAAAAACTCCTTGAAGGGAGAGACAAACTACTCTCTTATTACAGAAAATGCACACTTTAAAACGAAGAGATTGAAATTGAAACAAAGCTCAACACTTTGATATATTAACAACACAATTCATCCTCCTCCAAACTTTATCCACTTGATGAGCCAACGAACTCTATTGCTTCCCAGCTTGCTGGTGGGGGATTTCCTTGGCTGAATTTCCTTAGAGTATTTTCGAGTAAGTAGGAGGTGAGGAAGGATTCTATTTGCTTCCTAATCTTCTATTTATATGTTTGAAAGGGAAACCCTATTCAGAATCTAAATAATAAGGCCCACTTTTCTTATTACCTACGGGCTTAAGGTTTCTATTTCAGGTAAAGGTCCACGATTCATTGAGGACCGCCTAGATTAATTAAGAGAATAATAATTGGATTAAATCTCTCTTAATTATTTTAATTTACCGGAATTAATTTAATAATTAATTCTGGT
>VALG01013086.1:0-13299 GCA_009835305.1 Ipomoea purpurea
TAAAGAAGACTTAAGTTGGTTAGGATCCCCTTAAGATTAATGAAAGGTGGTCCACAATGGATCGTGAACCCTTGCCCATATTAAAGACTTCAAGCCCAATAAGAATAAGGAAAATAGACCTTCTGCTACCCAGACTTTGATTAGGATTCATAACTCTATAAATAGGGGAGTTAAAGCAATTAGAACCCTCACCTATCATAACCCTGGATACACGAATTGCGCAGGAAGCCTAGCCAAAGGAATTCCCCGCACCAAGCCTAGGGAAATCAATGGGAGGAAATCTTGGGAAAGAACCTTAATAGCCAAGGGAGGATTAATTAATGCTTAGAGTTAACCCATGTCTACAAAACCTATTTTCCTTGCTATTATCTTATTATTGGCTCTGTTGATAATCGTGTGTATGTTCTTGTGATTGTATCTGTTAGGAGCTTGTCTTTAGGAATTGGTGATGTGGATATTGGTTTATTCTTGATAATTCTTGATGCCCTGTGTGGTCTTGGTATGTTCTTATAATTAATTGTGTTTAAGCTTGTCAATTTGTACGGTGAATCTTATTATTGATATTGTTCTTGGCGTTTAATGTTGGGTTTTATGCATGCTCGGGGTGTTATTCTAGTTTTAGGTTTCTCATTGAAGCTTGGTATGATTGGGTCTTGAATTTCTTGGATCTTGATTATTGTGCATTTATTCTTTATTCGTGGCATGGATTGGCTTGTATTTGAGATTTAATTTGTGTTGGTTCCTTGGTTTAGTTCTTGTAGTTCAAGTCCATTCGTTGGTTGTTGTGATACTAGGATGTTGTTTGGACTCGGTTTTAGGTTTTAACAGATGAATTTTTGGAAAGGGGAAAAGGCCGGATTACATCGTACCAGCGGGGGGTTGGTGGGGGAACAATCCCCCACCTGACCACCCGCCAGTACAGACCGTCGGTACCAGCGGGTAAGCCGGCACCAGCGGGTAGCGGCGGCGCCGACTTGCCCGCTGTGTACCTGCTAGTACAACAGCCACCCACTGGCGCGTGGTTGACCACCCGCTGGAACGGGACGGTGAGTCGTGACGTTTTACACTGTTTGTTGATTCCCGTGTCCCGTTGTGCCTCGTTTGATTTTTATAGGTCTCATTTGATATTTCAGGTACCGTTTTAGGAGTTAAGTCGTGATTATTGCATGTGGGTTAACTTAGTATCTCGTTGACCTAGGATGAGATTTAATGATCTTGTTGGTGCCTTGTGGATTGCGTGTTAATGTTGATGTCACTTGTTGAGGTGATTATTGTGCCTTCCCTTTATATCCATTATTATGTGTTGATGTGTATTGATTCATGGTTGTTATTGAGCGGTGGCCACTGCATTGTTGTGTGTGTTGACTGATTGATTATACTTGATGAGAAAGGGATGTGATTGGTGGAAAAGAATTGTTGGAGTTTGCACAACGAGTGCCCGGTTATGGTCTAAAGACACAAACCATTCGGTTATCATGTTGAAGGCACGAACCACCTTGACTTTGCTTGCTAAAGGCATGGGTCAAGTATATGCACTGTGCCATGTCAGAGCTATATGCGCTGACCCCTTGGTACGGGTGCTAGATGCACGGTTCATGTGAATGGCACCGCGGTGCTATCAAGTTGGTGGCAATGTTGGGGTATATTCTGAAGGGAGCCATGAATGCTCCGAGGGAATAAGGGGGTGGCGTATAAGGGTAGCCGAGGTACATGTGAACTGATATTAAGGAGTAGAGAAGAGTAAAGGTTGGACTTGGATATAAGCTGGATTTGTGATCTATTGTTCTTGTTGCCATTTGCTGTGGTGTGACTTGTTATGTGTGTTGTTGTGTTTATGATGACTTTGTGGTTATCTATTTGCAGTATAGGATGCAGCTAGTCTCTTTATGATAATCGTAAATGTTGAATGTTTATGCCTTGAGCTTGATCTGGTTTTGTAAAGCTAGAGTTTGTTTAGATTATATAGTGTAATTCCCCCATCTCAAAAATAATGCTAGGAGTGGTTACCAGCATTATCGCTGACGTTGTTACAAGTATGTTTTTCAGTGTAGAGCACTAGCCCAGGTGCGCTAAGACGATATGAGACCTAGCTCAATAGTTTTTAGTATATAGATAGATGGCTGTGAGCCTTGGCTGTATTATGGAGCATTACAGTTTATCTTGTTCAATTAGTTAACCTGTGCGTCTAGGTTCTCAAACCTAAACGTGGCATAAGCACGCCGATACTTATGATTGTTAGTTCCCCTTTGATGGATGGATAATGATAGATTTGCCCTTGTTATAGATTTAAATGTTTTTAAAAAGGGTATTACAGTTGGTATCAGAGCCTAGTTGACTGAAAACCAACCCCTTTAAGAAAAGACTTTAGAGTTAGGCTCGGAACTCTAAGGTAGTCTAATACTTAGGACTTAGAATCTAAGGACGCGCAGTGAGATTGTGAGTTAATATCACTTTCTGTATGTCTATGGTGGTTCTTTGTTTTCAACTATGTTTGCTCTAAGTTTGTGAAGTCTTGCATACTTTTACATGCTTGTATAGCATATTATTCTTTGATTATTGAAATCACGGTGGCTGCATTGATTCTGTTTCTTAATAAATGTTTACTTGGTGTATTTGCTTGAACACGGAATTCCAAGTAGTTTCTAACCGATTTGTAATAGACCGGTTAGGGACTGCATGTTGCGCTGATTATTTGACAATGGTGTCATTTGATTATTTGTATTTCCATAAAATAAATCTAGAACCTGGAATTGTGACATTTTATTTGGCCTATACATTGCTCATTTTTTACTGTGATTGTCGAATTATTTAGATAGTTAACTTACTTATAGCTTGATAAGTACTGTTCATGAGTTTGCATGAATTGTGGAAATAGCTTTAATTTCTTAAGGAGAGGGAAATGTGACTTGAATCCTTCATGATAAATTTGAACTTCGTTTAAGTCTTCCCATTGGTCCTTGCGATATCATAAACAACGTTAATCCTTGATTTTCCAATAATTCAGTTCCCTTGTTGTTTGTTATGAGTGTGGAATTGGTTTGGACTTGAATTTTGCATTATTGGGACTTTTTCCGAAGTGATTCCCTTCGTCACAGTAACGTTCCACAGGACCTGGCAGGAGGTTGACTTCTACCGCCACTCGTACGGTGTGGTGATCTTGACGTCTCTTTTAATGATCCATTGTGCAACTTGTGTGCTCCTGATGATTCCTTAGTGTTTAATAGTAACCAAACAATCATACTTGAACTAAAGGTTGGATTATTTTCCTAATTGAAGTTAAAGGCTAAAACTATACAAAAATTACGAAAATACAAGGGAGAAATGTGATATCTTATCTTTATGTGGGTGTTGAACTTTCGTTGAAGTCTCTCAAATTAATTTTTATTTTTTTTTAAAACAAATACAACATTGTCACTTTACGTTATGCTGCGGGGACGAAGACAATCGTTAACGGCGTTGGTAGAGTGGAGTGGGACAATGGGACCACCCCCAATTAAATCTTCAAAACTCTGTTTTAAAACCCCAAAATAGCTGTTTTTCACTCTTGTTATGATGAAAATGGCGTTTGAATTAAGGATTTTGAGCTAATGTTTAAATAAATTCAACAACCGAGACTTTTATTTCTAAAAAAATAAATTCTGGTACATTACGTACCAAGTTTGACACAAAAGTCAATCTGAGGAAACCGGGAAAATCAGGAAACTAGAACCAAGCTGGTCCACTAGAAAATTATTCTTGGAAATAATCTATTTGACCACCGAACTATTTTAAACTAGCCGTCTAGATTTGGCCCATGTGCAGGGGAACACAAGCTTCAAAATGCCTTCTCTTATTGCTTTTGACCATTAGATAAAACCCCCCGATTGAACAAAGATTTATACTAGATATGATGAGGGTATAGTCCCTATTATGGTCAAACATATCTCCTAATACTTGTTATATAAATATATTAATTATATTATAATATAGTAATAATATTATATAATATATATATTATATAAATATATAAAATATATATAATATAATTAAATATTATATTAATATATATATATACATACATACACGAGTTCCTAAAGATGCAGTAATCCCAATTTATATTTGTAGCTATCACTTACAGCACATCATTCATCATTACTTGGTTGCATATCCTAACGCTAATTCACTTTGCCTAATCCTAAAATAATACATATGTACCCTACTATGTTAATACCATATGTATCTATATGTTTTACACTTTTCCTAATCCTGAATATTAATCCGAGCAAACTGGCATTAGTTCTTATATATAAGTATAATATATAGAATAATAACACTATATTATATATATATTTAGGTGAGTAGTAATAGTATATAATTATATATATATAATATATATAATATATAGAATTCTGTGTGTGAGTGTTTTGTTGTGTGTGATGTGTAATAATAATCTTGAGATACCTAATTCTATATATATTCCTCCTCACATAATCCTCTTCTGTTGTCACTCACTATCCCCCTAATAATTAAACTGGACTTCATCCATCGAGTCATACCAAATGATTCAAGAACTGGCACAATGTCTTCAATTCAAGTTGTTTGGGTATAATAATTTTTCGGCTTTTAGGGCAAATTAATGTCCATCTAAAATGATTTTACCCCAAAGTAACAACAGATTTTTCTAAGTGCTTGTGTGTCAAATCTGTCAAGATTTCGAAAGATAAATCTTTTGTATTTATGTACATAGGGCTATTTAACTCGTAATTATTAAAGAACATTCGTATGGAATTGCATGTTCGATTTGTTGGTAGAGATTTATATTTTATGTATTGTGTGTAAAATCAGATAGTTGACAGGTTTGTGTGAAATGCATATTTACATCATGTCATATTTATAAGCATGTTAGACAAAGCTGCACGTTATAAGGCATCCCACTATGCATATACACAATGTTATTAATTGCAAGCAATTTGTAGGCACGTCCAATACTTGTATACTTAGTAGCTATGAACAAACTCGTATAACACCTCGTGTATTTATGGCATAAGAATTAGACCTGAAAGTTCGTTTATGATTTTGGTGAAATATTTCATATGTGCTAAACTTTGGTATTTCATATTTATGTAACTACTTGTTATGTGATTATTCGTTATCGTAAAATCTCTGGTGTGCGATTTGAAGATTTTGATTCAATTGTCTTCCCAAAAACTTATTTACCCCCTAAGGAAACAAAAACCTTTTTCGTCATCGCTTACGTGAAAGTTTTTCCCCAAAAATCGATTCTTGTTATTTTAAGTAATTGTTATATGACTTATGACCTTCCGGAATATATAAGACAATTATTTGGTTATGCCACAATATTTAGTACCTGAACCTATTTGTTGAATATGCACTAGTTTAACAAGTTGAATAATACGCATATGTGTTATGTGATCCCATGTGGACTAGTTATTGTTTAGGACTCGAAACATGTTCACATGCCTTCATACTCTATGCATATAGACTTAGGAAGTTGTATATTTCACAACATTGCGGTTGCATACATAGGTGTGCCAATTTTCAGGTTTTGTATATAACGTGACAGTTAATCATGAAAGATTATCGCATATAATAGGCCTGTTATTAATATTTGGTGCACTTTGTCTTAGTACAACGATTAGAAATAAATCATGTACATGTGGTATTTGGCTCATGACATGTTAAATTGTAAGTTAAATGTTTATATCCATTCATGGTTCGCCGGTGTTGATATAGGTGCATATGGTATGGCTATTCAAATTGGCACACGTGTGGTATTAGTCCCATATCTAGGCACGTAAGTAAACTTATTTAATTGCATGTTCGGTGCATCTTATGATCCTACATGTTTAAAACATTGGAAATTATTTAAATACCGTAAGTAAGACTTCTATGTTGTGTTTATATTCCATGAAAATTACATGCTCGTAGCCTCGTTATTTGGTATGTTTCGTTAGTACAAATATTATAGATATAGGGGCAAAGTCAAATGTGTCATTTGGGTGTAAGAATTTTTAAGCTTGAACGAGCAACGAGCCAAATCCCTTTCTTCCTTTGTCAAACCGAATATCGTTTCGTTGAGAAATCCCTTCTACCACTTCAAACTTCGTTCTTAACGCCTTCTTTCAATTGACCCGTACCAGGTGGCAACCTCATTCCTTAAGCTGCAAATTTTAATTCCATTGACCCTATTCATATTTAACGTTGTCCACAAAGTTTGAAACCTAAAACTCCCATCCCCTTCTCCCTTTTTGAACCAAGTTTTCCCAAAACCCAGTATATTTACGCCTCGTGTTACGATCTTCAAACTCGGATTAATTATTGAATTAATCTCGTTAATAAATATTTAAAAATGACTTAAGCTGGTTAGGATCCCCTTAATTAATTAATGTGGTCCATAGTGGATCGTGGACCCATGCCCATATAAAAGACTTCAAGCCCAATAAGAATAAAGAAAATAGACCTTCTACTACCTAGACTCTGATTAGGATTCATAACTTTATAAATAGTGGAGTAGAAAGCAATTAGAGCCCCCTTACCTATTATAACCCTGGATACACGAATTGCCCAGGAAGCATAGCCAAAGGAATTCCCCGCCACCAAACCTAGGGAAATCAATCGGGAGGAAATGTTGGGAAAGAACCTTAATAGCCAAAGGATGATTAATTAATGCTAAGAGGTAACCCATATCTTCAAAACCTATTTTCCTTGCTATATCTTATTTATTGGCTGCTTTGATAATCGTGTGTATGTTCTTGTGATTGTATCTTGTTAGAGCTTGTCTTTAGGAATTGGTCATGTGGATTATTGTTATTCTTGATGGCCCTTTGTGGTCTTGGTATGTTATTGGGTGGGTTTATGCATGCTCGGGTGCTATTCTAGGTTTATAGTTTGTCATTGAAGCTTGGTATGAATGAGTTCTTGAGGTTCTTGATGATCTTGAATTATTGTGCATTTATTCTTGATTCGTGGCATGATTGGTGCTTGTATTTGAGATTTTATTGTGTTCGATCCTTGGTTAATTTTTGTGGTTCAAGTCCATGTTGTTGTGTATTGGGATGTGTTTGGACTCGGTTTTGGGTTTAACAGATGAATTCCCGAAAGGAGAAAAGGCCTGATTACCATCGTACTAGCGAGGGGTCGGTGGGGGGACGAACATCCACCTAACGACCCGCCGGTACAGATTCACCGTACCAGCGGGTGGCCGGCGGGCGGCTTATCGCCCGCCGTGTACCCACTGGTACACAGCCTCCCACCGGCGGGTGGCTAGCGGGTGGTTGACCACTCGCCATGCACCCGGTGGAACATGGTAGTGAGTCGTGACGTTTTACTCCGTTTGTTGTTTCCCAGTGTCCCGTTGTGCCTCGTTTGATGTTTATGAGTCTCATTTGATATTTCGGGTACCGTTTTAGGAAGTTATGAGTCGTGATTATTGCATGTGGGTTAAGTTAGTATGCTGTTGGCCTAGGATGAGATTTGTACGATCCCGTGGGTGCCTTGTGGTTGTCTCGTTATCATGGGAACTAGAGTTTAGGGTGTATCTTCTTGGTTGCATGTTATGTTGATGTCACTTGTTGATGTGATTGTTGTGCCTTCCCTTTGATTATCCATTGCTATGTGTTGACGTGTATTGATTGTTGTTTTTATTAAGCAGTGGCCACTGCATTGTTGTGCGTGTTGACTGATTGATTGTACTTGATGAGAAAGGGATGTGATTGGTTGAAAAAAATAGTTGGAGTTTGGCACAACGAGTGCCCGGTTGTTGTGCTAAAGGCACAGACCATTCGGTTATCATGGTGAAGGCACCGACCACCTTGACTTGCTTGCTAAAGGCATGAGTCAAGTTATAAGCACTTCGGTGCCATGTCAGAGCTATATGCGTTGACCCCTTGGTAGTGGTGCTAGAGACACGGATCATGTGAATGGCACTGCGGTGCTATTAAATCGGTGGCACGTTGGAGATATGTTGGAGGGGAGCCATGAAGTGCCCCGGAGGGATAAAAGGGTGGCCTGGAGGTATAGGTTGGAATTGATATAAGGATGGAGAGGAGTAAAGGTTGGAACTTGGAATAAGGCTGGATTGTGATGTTATTGTTGTTGTTGCCTTTGCTTGTGGTTATGACTAGTTGTTGTCGTTGTTGTTTGTTATTGCTGAGCTTTGGGGTTATCTTATCTTGCGAGTTAGGATCATGCTAGTGTCTTTATGATGATTCGTGATGTTGAATTTGTTGTTATGCCTTGAGTCTTGATCTTAGTTTCAAAGCTAGAGTTTGTTTAGGATTATATATGTATTCCAGTCTCAAAATGGTTTCTTATATCTACCTATATTGTACTTATCGCGTGGGAGTGGTTACCAGCATTATTTGCTGACGGTTGTTACACCGTATGTTTTTCAGGTGCAGATTAGTAGCTCCAGAGTGCGCTTGGATATAGGGCCTAGCTCAGAGAGTTTAGTATTAGTTAGATGGCACGTGAGCCTTGCCTTGTATTATGATTACTAATTATTAGTTTATGCTTGTTTAGTTAGTTTAGCCTGTGCGTCTAGGTTCTCAAACATAGACGTGGCATAGCATCACGATACTTATGTTGTTAGTTCTGCTTTGTATGGATGGATAGTTATAGATTTTCACTTATTTTATAGGATTTAAATGTTTTAAAAATTAGGGTTGTTACAGCTGAGCTGGTGTGACACCCCATAAATCCAAGTACTAATCAATGATTAATTGAAGAATTAATCCAAGTCTCTTTGCTAATCTATTCCTAAAATCTTGAAATTTAAATAGTCGAGGGACTAGATTTTGACTAGTCACTTAAGTAAAAGGGTTGTACCTTGTGCTTCTTGAGTTGTACTAGTGTTCCCTTGTCTTTCCAACATTAATAAGGGTAGGAATGTCTTTCTACCTAAGGTTTGTGATTCAAGCTAACCTAGCAAGATTCTTTCAATTCATTCACCCTTCAACCTAAAACACAAAAATATCTAGCCTCTCTCTAAAATGATTTAGCTTATTCTCCAAGCTAGAATTTTAGCATCCAAGACTTGCAAGAGTTTCTCCCAAGATTCCTACTTTCTTCATCTTGAGCATAAGGGAGGGTAAGATCCTTGGCCTTTTGGTGTTTTTAACATTCTTTTAGGCGTCTTTTTCTAAAGTTAGGATCTTTGTTGTGTTTTGTGATGTGTGAGAAGTTGGTGTGGAAGAGGAGCTCTAGGAGAGGCTTTTAAGGGTGATAAGAGAAGTTATTAGGCTAACAAAGGTAAACCAATGCTTTGACAAAACCTATTTTCTTACTTTATATGGATGATTCTTGGCTTTACTTGTGATTTTTGGTGTTGATTTGTGAGATTTGATGCATTATCTTGTGGTGATGCATGTTTTAGGAATGTTCTTTAGGGTTCTTGAATGCCATTGCTTAGCTACTTTCTTGGGTTCAAGTACATATTGTTTTTGTGTGTGGAGATTTTGGGTGTTTTGGACTTGGAGCTTGGCCTTATTGTTGATAATCCTCGAGGGAAATGTTTGTGTACAGGGCGTACCCGCGGGGAACCTGGCCTTGTGGGTTTGTGTACCCGCGCGGTGGAGGTTCCACCCGTGGCCCCACCCACGGGTACCACGTTGGTGATGTCCGGGATTTGTCCCCGTGATATTATTGGGCATACCATTTGTTCTCAGTATGATGTTTGACATCCGATGGTGGATTATTGGCTATTTGGTGAGTCTTCTTGATGTTTCGTATGTCAGAACTGTGTATTAGGTTTAATCGCATATAGGATTTGAGGTCTTGAATTTGCTAAGGGTCACTTTTTGATTCGTTGGTTAAATGGTGGAAGTCTTGAAAGTTCGTGGAACTAATGTTGAAGCTAGTATGCTGTGTTCGTTCCTTCTTATTGGGATTGGCAACGCATGTAAATCATTGTACCCTTTGATTGATACTTGATTAAGGTATTGTTGGAATCCTTAGTCCTTCGTGGTTAATGATGATGATCTGTGTGAATTATGATTGTGATTGGGGTGTTTATTGACTTGGTTAACATGTTGGTTGTTGTGTCAATGAAATTAATGTACCTCGTTACTGAAGAGTTCGGTTGGGATGTTGGAGGTGTGGAGGGGGATGACGGTCCCTGGCGGTAAGGTTGGACTTCAGAAGTACAATGTCCACTAGGGAGGTAATTGTTGGGAACTGAAATAAGGTCGGGGTAGCCATAAGTTGAACAGACATAAAGGGTCGGAACTATGGAAACTTTGTGAATGTAGTTGTCACTGTAGCATGTAGTGCCACTTGTGTGAATGTGAATTCCTTTCCTAATGAGCATGTCTTGATGTATTATACTTTGTGATCAGTAAAATGCATACTGAGTTGTTTTGACTTTCATGTTTGTTGTCTTGTTGTTGTTGTGAGGGTGGTGATTCCCATTTATTTTGAGAGTGATTGATGAGCTTTTTGAAGTTTGACTTCTCTCCTTGGGTTTGAAATATATATACTGTTATTCCGGGTTTGAAAATGGTTTGATTTACTATACATTAAAATTAATAGTATATTTAATGCGTATTGAATGGGTTACCAGCAATATTCGCTGACCTGGTGTTGTCCCTTGATTCTACATGTTCTGAGTAGATGCTGAGAGTGCTAGATGTGGATCGCTAGCTAGTTTAGCTACCTTGTTTAGATGTTATCTTTTGTTGGCATGTGTGCCCAGTTTAGCGGCCTGTGTGCCTAGACACTTTATGTTATGTTGACTTGTTAGTTTTCCCCGCCTGTGCACCTATGTTTGAGATAGGCGTGCATAACACTTACTGATTTATCTAGCTTCCGCTTGCTTTATGTCTTAATGATTGGATGTTTTCCTTTGAATTTAAGTTTAAAAAATGTGGTAAAAATCGGGGGTGTTACAGTTGGTATTAGAGTCTAGGTTTGAATCTAGGATGTTAGGATTTGGACTTTAAGAAGTTAAGTGTGGTTTGAGACCATAAGATGACATTTAAATACCTAAGTGTTTAGGACTTGGGACTTTTAGGACGCGTGGTGAGCTGTGAGTTGTTTGTTGTTTGTTGTGTTTGTTTCGTTGTTTCTGATTAGTTTTAGTGTTCTCGCCATTAGCGCCAGGTAAGAGTGCGGCTGTTTGTTTGTTCCTACCATAACTGTGTTGTTTCTGTAGAAGTCTCGACATGGCTTTGCCTCGTCATTGCGCCCGAACGCCCGAGACGCCGACCAACCGAGCAGCTGGCTTAGAACCTACAGCATCTGACCCAAACGATGCAGACGCTGAGTGATGCCCTTTTGCATAAAACAACCCTGCTCCTCCGCCGCCGCCTGTCGTGAATCGGGACGTGGGGTTTTAGTTTTGGGACATAGGCCGCCAGTTTTCACCGGGGAGGAAGATCCCGTGTTGCTTGAGGAGTGGATCCAGTCTGTCGATAAGATCTTCGCATTGTGGGTTGCCCGAAGGATCGCCGTGTGGAGTTGGCTTCTTTCTACTCTGACACAAGGCTGACCTCTGGTGGGTCCACGAGGGCCCCGCTTGTCAAGAAGAGCTTGGTTTGACTGGTCAGCCCTGAAGGACAAGATGAGGGAGAGGTTCTATCCATCTCATGTCTGAGCAGCCATGTACGAGGAGTTCTATAATCTTCAGCAGGGGTCGTCATTTGTGGTGGAATACCACAAGCACTCCTCGAGCTAGGCCGTTTTGCTCGGATGTTGGTTCCCACTGAGCTGGCAAAGGGTAGAGAAGTTTGTAGCGGGCTTAACTACGAACCCCGGAAGTCGTTGACTGTGAGCACAGCTAGGATGCTGAATGAGGCCTATTTGAGTGTAGCAGATCTGTATCGAAGTGCAACACTTCCGCGGGGGTCTTTTGAGTTTCTGCCAAGAAGAGAGCGACGGAAGTGGGTCCCACAGTTTCAAGAAGCCGAAAGAAGATTCAGAGCCAGCACCGTGCCTCCTCCGTCACAAGGATCCACTCGGGCCGGAGTGGTGCACGAGTGAGGACCTTCGGGTGCAGAAATGTCGAAGGACCACGTTGGAAAGGATTAACCAAGGGTTGTGTGGATGGGGATATCTCGCAATTAGGACTGAGACTTACCCGAGTTTGGTAAAGGAATTCTACCGTCACATGGGTGTTGACCAAAAGATGGTGGGAAATTGGAAATAGCTCAAAGGTAGGAAATGTGAAAATTGTCTTGACGCGAAAAGCGGTTGCTCAGCTTTTGAGTTTGACATGTACGGGAATCTCATAGTACAGTGGTGACTCTTGGATTGAGACAAGTAGCATGAGTTATCGGAATACCTAAGTTATCTTTTGGGAAGAACTAGTGGGTTTACCCAAGCCACGAGAGCAGGAGAGGAAGTGTGTTTTCCGCCGAGCAAAAGATTTTGGTAATTGCTCGTTCGGACTTTTGTTTGCCTAACAATAATAAGAGTCGTTTGTTGGGTAAGCTGGAGTGCACTTTTGCTTTTTGTCTTAAATACAATGTGAAGTTCAACTTGCCTTCGTTGATGTTGCAACATATGTCTACTGTAGAGATCATAATCGGAAGAATTTGCCTTATGGTATGGTTTTAAGTTGGATCTTTGTTAAGAAGGGGGTGAGTGTTAAAGGTTTTGTACCCAAGCCAGTGTGCAAGATGGTTCTGGATGCCACAAATCTCCGCAGTTGCAACCTGTTTCAGTTGGATGATGGTGACTACATCACTCTTGAAGAGGTCGCGAGGAAAGCTGTAACACCCCAGATTTTCAAGACATTTAAAACTTATATAATAAAGGTAATATCTCATTAAATCCCAAAGCGAAACATGAGTGTACGGGGTGCTATGCACACCCGGGCTAGGAGAACCCACGTGCACAGGCTGTCTAACTACTATTCTCCGAAATATAAAATGCATAACATGGCCGCAGGCCGAAAGGAAACTACACTACTTCTACGCTCCAGTTCTAGCGCGCTCCAGTGCTCTAATCCTCTGTGCCTGAAAGCCAAATATATCTGTTTCAGCGAGAGATGCTGGTAACCCACTCCAACGCGTTGATACACTAAAATATAGCAATAATATTTAGATATACGAAAACCATTTTGAGCAAGAAGATATTATCCTACGAACTATAGCTTTAAACCAGGAATGACTCGAAGGTAGGCCGAACACAAGCAACAATTATAGCAAGCATATGCAGTTCATAATAGATAAGACAATTAAGGCAAGGCATAAGCAGTAATCATAACCCATCATAAACAATCCCCAATAGGAACCCATAGTCCAAACCCAAGCACTCATAGTCACAACTCGTCCATGTCACAACACATAACGCACATTGTGG
>VALG01013087.1:0-10458 GCA_009835305.1 Ipomoea purpurea
GAGTCCGTTGGGACACCACGGGGATCGGGAAACATCAAACGGGGAAGCCGGGGTCCCGGGTGGGAAAATTTCCAGCGGGTAGCCGGTGGGTGGGGCCACCCGCCGGCTGCCCGCCGGACTGTTCCGGGCAGCGGGTCGCCGGCGGCAGCTGCCCGCCGCCGGCCCCGCTGCCGGCCTAGGTGGCGGGTCCCCTACCCCCACCTACCCCCCACTGACTCTTTTCATCAATTTCGCCCGGGAACCGTTGTGGAACCCGAAACCATGCTTAGACACTTTACAACGCAATTAACGACAACACGTAGACAATTAACGGATCAAATACGAGAAACGAACGGCACATAACCTATCATGCTTTTCTAAACATAATCAACCCAAACATGCGATTTCCCCACCCGATAATCCAAGAATAATATCATACGATACAACCTAGGGTTCTAATCACTTTTATATCAACAAGAATACGATTCGTCTTCTAATTGCAAGATTCGGTAAGAACAACACATAAGCATCAAGAACATCACACAATATCAAGAGAATCATCAAGAACTCCATATAATCATCAAGAACACCATAATTATCAAGAACTCCCCAATATCAAGATTATCAAGATCCCATGGAATCATCAATCAATCATCAATAATAATCATCACAATCATTCACAATAATATGGGGAAACCCTAAGGGGAATCATAACTATGAAAATAGGTTTTGTTGAGACATGGGTTACCTCTTAGCCTTAATTAATTCCTTGGCTATGAAGGATCTTTCTTTAAGCTTTCTTGATTTCTTGATTTCTCCTAGGGAATTCTTGGAACTCTTTGGGGTGAGAGATTATTGTGGTGGGGATTCTAGTGCCTCCTAAGTTCCCTATTTATAGATCTAGGGTCTTATTTAGGGTCTAATCCTATTGGATTAGGGGTTGGGTTTAGAGGTGAGGGCCCACGGACTATGGTGGGCCTATTTTCCTAATTTATTATTATAATTTATTCTTCCTCTTGGGCTATGTGATTAATTAACTAATTTGTTTTAGGGCCGTAACATGGGGTGTTACACAAATACCTACATGGCTTCCTATCATATAGTTCTAGACATACGAAATGTGAAGAAGGCACTCAAATAGTTTCACAAAAGAACATCGGGATGTCAAAGACCAACGCCGAGTCAAAAGAATCACGGGAACAAAATCCCGTCACAACACCACCGTGTTCCCCACGGGTAGGCCCACGGGTAGGCTCCCACCCGTGGTTCTGTCCGTGGGTACACACCCACCGGCTTACATTCCCCGCGGGTGGGCGGCGGGTGGAGCTCAACCCGTCGTTCCGCCCGTAGGTATATATACTTGTGCAAAATAATCCCTTCGGGGATTTTTATCTCCAAACTCAAATTCAAGTCCAAAACATGCAAATCTCACCCAACACAACAAAATGACTTGAATCATAGGAAATGCCAAGCAATGGCACAAAATAACCCTAAACACAATTTCTAGATATGCATTTTCACAAGACAAATGCATAAACCTCACATTTCATAGCAAAGCACAAGTAGAATCCAAGAAATCACATATAGGTAAGAAAAATAGGTTTTGTAGAGAATGTGTTACCTCTTGTAGACTAAAAGACTTCACTTTACACCTCAACAAGCTCCCCACAAGGCTTACTTTCCAAACCCACTTCAAACCAAAAGATCAAAATGATCCTACCTTTAAGAAAAAGACATCTAAGATGGAACCAAAAACACAAGATGGGCTTAGATCTTACCCTCCTAAATGCCCACATAGGTGAAAGGTTGAATCTTGGAATCTTGACAAGTCTCAACTTAGCTTGGAGAAAAAGGTACTCACCTTTCTAGAGAGAATGTAGAGCTAATATTCTAGGAAGTGTAAGGAATGAAATGAAGAAGTCTTCTAGGTTAGGTTACAATACTAACTCTTGGTGAAAAACCAAGAATACCCTTACTAACCTTTAGAAAGTGTAAGGAATAAGGGAACTCCCCTCAAATCTCAAGGTACAACATAACTTTGAAGTTGACTAGTCAAATACTAGTCCTTGAGTATTAAAAATCACGAATTTAGGAATTAATTCCTCAAATGAAATAGGATTAATTATTCAATTAATCAATGGATTGAATGTGGATTTTTGGGGTGTCACACGCTGAGTGATTCCCTCTTGCATAATAACAACCCTACTCCCCATCCGCCGCTTACCGAGGAATCGTGATGTGGTACGCTTAGGCCGCCAGTTTTCGGTGGAGAGGAAGATCCCGTGTTGCTCGAGGAGTGGATCTGGTCCCTCGATAAGATCGTCGCCGTTGTGGGATGCGTCCACCGTTTTGGTTGCCATCAAACGTTTCTACATGAGCTGCGGTCAGATGACATACTCCTGGGCTGCCATCCACTATTTGGTTGCGATCAAACATTATGATGAGCTGCGGTTCATCGGTCGGTTGTGATCGACCCCTCCGTGTTGCGATACGGGCAGGGTGCTGCGGGGCCGTGTCAGAGCTATATGCACTAACCCTCATGTATGGGCATGCGATTGGTCCTGTGGCGCCAACAAAGTGTGCTTGCGTGATGTGATATGATGAGTTGTGTTATGAGTGTCTTGGGGATGTGACTATGGACTTATGCTGGGAATCGTATGTGTTGGGTTATGGTTATTAATTGTGCTTATCTTTATGTGTCTTTCCTGTTTGTAAACTGCATATGCTGGGTATAACTGTTGTCTGTGCTTAGCTCTATCTGTCGAGTCTATCCCGGTTTTAAAAGCTAGAGTCTCGTAGGATATATCTTCATGCTTCAAAATGGTTTTCGTATATCTATATATATCTCTATATGTATTGTATTTCAACGCGTTGGAGTGGGTTACCAGCATCTCTCGCTGAACAGACATATTTGCTTTCAGGCACGGACGAGTAGATCACTGGAGCGCGCTAAGGTTTGGGGCGTAGATTTAGATAGTTCTTCCCTTTCGGCCTGCGTGCCACGATGTGTATTGATACTGCTTGAGATTGTTAGAATCTAGCTTGTGCACCTGAGTTCTCTAGCTCAGGTGTGGCATAACACCCCGTGTCTTATAAACGTATTTTGGATTTATGATCATTTACCTTTATTATATTGTCTTTAAAAGTTTAAATTTTCGGGGTGTTACAGGTGGCCTGATACTTGACGTGCGATGTCCCAAATTTCCATTCGTGGAGGGTGGTTGTTGTTGTAGATGTTGTTGTGAAGTAGCGCGTTACTTAAGGTTTGAGTGATTTGAGTCAACTGATGTAGGTTCTGGGCCAACCGTTCGTAGACATCTCGGGAGTCCTCGCGCGGTGTCGTGGCGGTACGATCATTAGGTTCTATAGAAGCAACACTGGTTACAGAAGAAAACGTAAGAGCTTGCACCCTTACCGGTGCTTAAACAAAAGAACTTAAAGCTAAACGAAAGCAAGTAACAAAGCCACAACAAGAAGCGGTAAATAAACTCACAACCTCACCGCACGTCTTAGGGTTCCTAAGACTTAAGTACTTACACACTTAGAATTCAAGCTTAACACATTAAAGTCTTATTCTTAAAAGCACTAACCTCGGCTCAAACCTAGGCTCTAATACTGTTAACCAATGAACTCAACTTGTATATATTTCTATATGTTCTGTGTCAATGTACAAGAAAGTATAGAGTTATTTATATAAGACAATAACTAATCCTAGCCATAGATTCCAAACACCTAAAACTAAGACTAAGAGATATCCTCTCAACTAACACCCTATTCCTCTAACACTCCCCCTCAAGTTAGAGCATCCAACTTGTTACATATGTATCACATCAACCATAGGACTCCACACTTAGACTTATAACTTCAAAGGCTAACGCCCAAATCTTTAACCACTCGAACAACCTTCGAACCACGCTGTGCAAAACCAGTCCACAACGCACCTTGGTGCACCAACAACGCTTCTATAGAGCCAACAAAAGCTAGTCCAATCACCACAGTGCCGCACCTGCCTCTCACACTCCACACCCTTATCACCGCTGCCTAACACCACAACGTTCCTGCCTCTCACTCCACAAACCATTAGCGCTGCTAGACTGCAGTGCACCTGTCCCTTTCACCAAGCACCCTTATCAACGCTGCCTAACACCACATCGTTTGCCTGGTGCATGCACGTAAACCGATTCACACTGAATCAATCTTTAGCCGTCGGCCTCCCCCGCGGCATATGCAAGGTCCACCCCACTCCTGGCACCTATGATGCTGACTCCTGCAGCACCCATGTTTACGCACACTGAACAAGCTGCACTTGACTCAAATCAGACCCGAGAATTGCTCCCATACCAAATTAACTTAAAGCGACAAACTATGATAAACAAAATGCAAAGCTCAAGACTTATTAATAAGATAAACACAAAACCCATGTTTACGCATGCTGCCTAATTATTCCACGTCAGCAGCACAAACCTAACCACACAATTTTATTTTGTAGCCATGAGACCACCCATCTTCGTGGACCTCAAACCACCCTGCTTCATGGACCTCCCCTACCATCTCTCTCGGCTGTCTCTCTTTCTCAGCTGACAGGTGAACAAAGAGATTCTCGCTGCCGTCGTCAAGGGTTATGAACCCAAACCCTTTCTGGTCACTGAACCACTTGACGCAGCCCTTCATCCTGTATTCACTCTCCTCAGCCATTTTTTTCATAAACCCTACATCTCTCTCTCTCTCTAGTGATTTTTCTCTCTCGCAACCAGCAACAATCTTCAATTTTCCTAGCTGGAATTTTTTCACCACTTACAAAGTAGGAGATGAAGACATCGCAGCCATCATAAAATCTCCTCAACACCGGGCTACACCACCACTGCAGATGTGTCGGGCATACATAGATGAGCCCAACAGTTCAAGCCGCGGCTGGAGAAGACGCCGGACTAGGCGCACACGCCAGCGCGTGGTGTCGGAATCCTAGGACTGCGCTAGCGCGTGGCGGCGCGTGAGGACTCTGGTGGCTGCTCCGCCTCTCCCGACGGCTTCGCCTCCTCTCTCCAACCAACAGCCACTACCCTGTCACCTCAATGCTTTGATACCATGTTAAACAATGAACTCAACTTGTATATATTTCTATATGTTATGTGTAAATGTACAAGGAATAATAGAGCTATTCACATAAGACAAGAACGAATCCTAGCCATTGATGGACAATTTTAATATAGTCCTCACAAGTGCACGACTCAATTGTAGTAGTAGCGTGCTTTTATCAAGGGTCGATCCCACATGGAATTAATACAATGCAATTTAACAACTAAACTAAAAGAAATAGTTGACTTGATAATTTAAAGTACTAAATCGAAACGCATGCAAAAATAAAGGCAGGAAAAATAATAAATTACCCCAAAATGAAACAGTTAAGGAATACTGGCTAGATTAACTCAATTAAGTCTCTCAATAAATTAACTCATGCTAAATTGGCCAAATTCAACACAACTAATCTCAACACTAAACATAGAATAAAACTTAATTCAATTGAAAAATTAAACGTAAATTACTGCAAACAATCACACTAATATCATCATGTTCTTAAGCAAATGCAATTAGCTATTAAACATTTCCCTAAGCAAATAAACTGACAACTCATACATAAATTAAAAGCTCAATGAGGAAGACTTTGAATTATAAATTAACACTGCTGCTTTGAAATCATAAATCTGGTAATTATTTGAAATACTAAATATTTGGCTGACTTCATATATTAATGATTCATGAAGTAACTCGGTTTGCAATTTAACATAGTTGAATTTAAAGGAATTGAATTACTAACTCATACAAAACAAATACGAGAGAAACAAATTAAGAAAAAACAATGCTTAACATGAATATTAAATATAATAAAGCTTACAACTAGAATTTTATAAATTAACAAAGTGAAAAAAAATGACTTGCAATGTGAAGAAAGGGAAATAGAACCAGGGACAATGTGTTGCTATCAAGATTAATGTAATTAATTCGCTGCTGCTCTTTCACTGCTGCACGCAAAAATTGATGGACAATTTTAATATAGTCATCACAAGAGCACGAGTCAATTGTAGTAGAAACGTTCTTTTTGCAAGAGTCGATCTCACATGGAATTGATACAATGCAATTTAACAACAAAACTTAAAAGAAATAATCGACATGATAATTTAAAGTACTAGAATAAAATGCCAAAGATAGTGATCAATTAAACTCAGAAGTTAAACAATAAAATTAAAACCTTGAAGCATAATAACAAATAGATCAAACTAAACGACAATCAAAATGGATTAAACTAAATCGAAACGCAGGCAAAAATAAAGGCAAGAAAAATAATATATTAACCCCGAAACGAAACAGCTAAGGAATACTGACTAGATTAACTCAATTAATTCTCTCAATAAATTAACTCATGCAAAATTGGCCAAATTCAACACTGCTAAATTGGCCAAATTCAACACAATTAATCTTAACATTAAACATAGAATAAAACTTGATTCAATTGACAAATTAAACGTAAATTACTGCAAACAATTCACACTAATATCATCATGTTCTTAAGCAAATGCAATTAGCTATTCAACATTTCCCTAAGCAAATAAACTGACAACTCATCCATAAATTAAAAGCTCAATGAGGAAGACTTTGAGTTATAAATTAACACTACTGCTTTGAAATCATAAATCTGGTAATTATTCGAAATACAAACTAATTGGCTGACTTCATATATTAATGATTGATGAAGTAACTCAGTTTGCAATTAAACATACTTGAATTTAAAGGAATTGGACTAATAACTCATACAAAACAAATACGAGAGAAACAAACTAAGAAAGAAAAACAACGTTTATCGGCTATAGATTTCAAACACCTAAAACAAAGGCTAAGAGAGATCCTCTCAACTAACACCATATTCTTCTAACAGATACCAACTGTAACACCCTCAATTTTAAGTATATTTCAAAGCATTTAAACTAATTAAGAAGTAAAGCAAAGTCTAACCATAAAGATTAAAGTAATGCGGAAGCTAAAACAAATAGTGTTGGGGTGTTATGCCACATCTAAGTTACAGACCTAAATGCACATGCCAAAATAATCTACAAACCAAAGTAAACTATGGAGTCTGCGGCCACATTTTGTTCTCGCATCACATTAATGTCCCAAGGGTTGTCCAAGAGAGTATTCAAATAACCCAACAAATTGAAGCGGGAAACTACCTCGTAATATCTTTGGACTACATCATATATAAAATGTTCTAATCTTATTCCTTAAAATAGGGAATTCTTTATCAACAATAACTCATTCAACAATAATGGTTTAACCAAATGAACCCGAACAGAACACCTAAAAGACTGGTATGTTTTATGTTGATAATAATATGTAAATGTTAATTATATCATTATCTTACGTAGATACATTTAAAACTCATTATTTAAACTATCAGTTTAGGGCAATAGAACATTATAATACATGCACTTGATGCATTGAAACGATGCAGAGACTACAACAATGCTGGAATCAATTTCACAAACATAGAAAATGAAGAAATTTCAAAATAGTCACCATTGATTCATTCATTTATCATGTATGTAAAATACTTATTGTGCTAATAAGTAATCATGAACCTTATAAAAATATAATAAATATAATAAATATTAATAGTTTATTCAATACTTCCACATGAAATATGTAGGGGGAAAAACTAGCACTAAGATCTCAGTCATACACGGAGTACATAACAAGAAAAATCCACAATTTCCTACACCATAATCACATTGCATGATGTTGACATCTATGCTACCAACAATAACACAACTGCAAATAACACACTAACAACAAAAAAAAAAAAAAAAAGGACAAATACCGAAGATGAAGACAATGCCAATGTTACTCCAAAGAGAATTAATAATACTTATAAAAATTCAAACCAAAAGTAATAGTTATTTAGACTATCATTTTTAGACCAAGAATTTAGACTATCGATTTTATAAAGTTGCAAACATTTATTTTAGTGATAATTATAATGAATTTCTTATATTATCTTGCATTCATATACTTTGAATTACAGATTTAAATAAACAAATTCGACATTCAATTACCTATGTATGAACTTCTTCTATATAATCTTACATTGATATTCTTTCAAATATTTATTTAAATACATTAGGCATTAACTCATTCGCGCAATGCACGTGTAAAACTAGTATATAAATATAAGTGGTAAGCAATCACAATTGTTGTTGTAATTTGATGGATTGCAAAATATGGTAGGCGCCGATTTTTAAATTTTTTTTTTTTTTTTTAATTTAAAAAAATATTAACTAAAAATTGAAAAATTCACTAATAAAACATAAAGTTCTCATAGTTGTTTCTAACAAACTATTTATTTAAGTAGCTATACAATTGTTCAAAATATTGTTGAAACCATCTAAATACATAAAAAACTAAAATTAAGAGCAAAAGAGGTTTTTTTTTTTTTTTTTAAGAAATTAGTGGGGCAAACCACATACGATTTGAAAATACGCGATTTTAAAAAATAATTTGGCCGAAACGGATAACCAAGTCAAAAGTTATACATTGCCAAAGTTTTTACACTTTTCAACAACCCTAAAAAAAATACAAAAAACGGCCGGTTCAACCGGCTAGGCTGTCTAGGCGGCCGCCTAGGCGCCTGGCCGAGGAGGAGGCCGATTCTGGCCTTCCTCGGCGCGGTGCCTAGTGCTAGACACGATTTTTGCAACACTGCTGATTGAATTTCACTGTTTTAACAGGTGACCTAAGTTTAAAATAATTTTTAAAAATAAATAAATAAATAAACTTTGTCTTCGCATTCGTCTCCATGCAGTACCTTCAGGAATTTTTATCCACATTAATTAGCCTCCGGAAAACTTGTGCTATAGTCTAAAGATCATCGGATCTACTGCATGCTCCGATCCATATCTAAAATGTACATTGTAAACGCGAAAAACTTGAATTGTATATATTCAAAATTCAAAGTATCGGTTACAAGTAGTATCAAGTATATATCAAACGAGAAGGGGTACAATCTCTGTACAGGAGAAGTCCTCTGATTCTCTACTACAAGTATGCCTATTGGAAGTGTGCCAAATTTGGAATATGCCAAATTGGAAGTGTGCCGAGTTCTGAGTACATTGTAAACGTGAAAAACTTGATTGTATATATTCAAAATTCAAAGTATTGGTTACAAGTAGTATCAAGTATATATCAAACGGGAAGGGGTACAATATTTGTATACGGAAGTCCTCTGATTCCCTACTACAAGTATGCCTATTGGAAGTGTGCCAAATTTGGAATATGCCAAATTGGAAGTGTGCCGAGTTCAGAGTATGCTGAACTTGAAGTAGTTCCTTGTTCCTTGTTGGAGGTATGCCGAGTTCAGAGTATGCTGAACATGAAGTATGCCGAGTTCAAAGTATGTTGAACTGGAAGTATGCTGAGTTCAAAGTATGTTGAACTGGAAGTAGGCCATGTTCGGGAGTATGCCGAACTGGATGTATGACGAGTTCGGGAGTATGCTGAACTAGAAGTATGCGAGCTGGAATGTAACACCCCAGAATTTTTAGACTTTTTAAACTTATAATAAGAAGATAGAATCTCATTAAGTCCCAAAGTATAATACAGAGGTTCGGGGCTATGCCACACTTGAGCTAGAGAACCCAGGTGCACAGGCTAACTAACTAAATATCCTCAGCAATGTAAATGCATAATATGGGCACGCAGGCCGAAAGGGAAACTATTCTACTTCTACGTTCCAGGTTCTAGCTCGCTCAGGTGACTTAATTCTTCTGTGCCTGAAGCCAAAATATATCTGTTCAGCGGAGAGATGTGGTAACCCACCTCCAACGCGTTGAAATACAATACACTATTAGAGATATATATAGATATACGAAAACCATTTTGAACATGAAAGATATATCCTCAAACTCTAGCTTTGAAATAGGGATAGACTCGACACACAGGAGCTAAGCACAACAGCAGTTATAATAAGCATTATACAGTTCAACAACAGGCAGACAGATAAAGTGAGCACAATCAATAATCATTAACATTTACAATCCCCAACATTTAAATCCCATAGTCACATCCCCAAGATACTCATACCACAACTCATTTCATAATCTCATCACACAGACACACTTTGTTGGCACCACAGGACCAATGCATGCCATTTACTCGGTTGTCCCCTTACCCCCACCTACCCCCCACTGACTCTTTCATCACAAAAAATGCCCCGGGAACCTTTGTGGAACCCGAAACCATGCTTACACTTTTTTAAACATAATCGATAACAACACGTAGACAATTAACGGATCAAAAGCAAGAAACATACGACACATAACCTATCATCGCTTTTATAAACATAATCAACACCCAAACATGCGAATTCCCGCCAAATATAACAAGAACGATATCATACGATACAACCTAGGAGTTACTAAATATCTTCAATCA